>JBBPBX010016440.1:0-22633 GCA_038048925.1 Garcialebias charrua
AAACGGGAAACATTTTGAGAATATTGTACACACAGCACCCTTTCATTTGTTTCACGTATAATCAAATGTTGATGGCAGAACAGTTACACAGATTTAATAGAGACTTGTCTGTTTTTGATAAGCCTTGACACTTTTATCATCAATTCTGTGCAAAACTACCTCTCTGTCCCTGTGTTTGTAAACTGCAAGTTTAAAATATCACACAGGAAGCATCGTTTGTCTTGGTTTTTCACAAAAAATCTCACAACGACAGCCGTTTTTGTTTGACCTTGTCACAGGTCGACAAATTACTAAACATCACTGATTTTTATTTCATTTAACATCTTGGATGTTTTCTGAGCAGCTCATACACTTTGCATATTTGCAAGCTGCGATATGAGACCCACTTTACTTGGTTTTTCGCAGAAAATCAGTACACAGATGGACGTTCAAACAGGTGAACCACCTGAGGGGGGCTCCTCTCCTATCTATCCTAGATGGATGGATGGGGGCCTTGGGATTCCTGCCCGTGCTCCCCGCATTTTGGGGGAATCTGCCTCATCGTATGCTAATTACTTAGCTGCTAGGAACGTCCGTCAGGATAAGTGGGAAAATCCCCTGTCATTCTACGACAGGCTAATCTCGGTCTACTCCGGGGGAAAAACTGTCCCTGGATTAGAGGAAAATATGGAGTTTAAACGTCTTTTCATTATGAATCTTATGCCTTTTCAAATGAAATGTGTTCATTTCAAGGTTGATTGCAAAAAAGATTCCATGGAAGTGATAAGACAATATGCTACGTCAGTTTTTGAGGCCGAAATACAACCTAGGATACCATCAGAGGTTTGTACAGGTCAAAAGGTCACATCCCACTCGCAGGAAGTAGTAGAGGTTCCCTCTCCTTCAAAGTGCGAGAGGTCACAGGTTTTTCATGATAACATACAACAGCATGGTGCTACGAGCTGTAGGAGTTCTTCTGCCCCCGCCCCTCAGGTTGAAAACCCTGAGATGAGCAGAGAACCACAAATGGTAGGTGTTCGCTCTCTAGATGAACCAAGATGGTTCAGATCGAACCAAAAGAGTTCTCACCTAGGTCTCACAGTGGGTGAACTTCGTGAGAAGTTGATGTCTGGGAACCGTGACCCTTTGAAAAATGGTCTGTCCCGACATGTGCCCCCGAGAAGCGGCCCTCCTGCCCCTGCCCCTCGAACTGCACAGTTTGAGACATGCAATGAGTCTCACATGCTCCAGATTATGGGAACGGCGCCTCCGCGCGAGGGCGTGACTGAGGTTGTGGGTTGTTTGTCAAATGATTTGAATGTTACGGTGGTTGACCGAGCTGACACAACGTGTGACGTTGTCCTTGATGATAACACAAACAACGTTGTTCCACCTGACGAGGCGACGCGCTGCACTGCCTTTTGCAACAACTCAGTGCACACAGTTGACAACGACAACGTCAACACTGACATAAATACTGACAGCAAACAAATTGCTGAGAATCCACATCCTGAAGGTCATGAGGCAGACAGCCATCATGATGCTGACAGCGACGATGATTACACAGACAGAGTCACACGTACACAGACACGTGTGGAAAAACCTGAACGGTTTCTGTGTCACTTTGTAAGAAGGGGTAAAGCTAAGAGAGCTTACCTCCCACTCACATTGGAAGGGGTCCTAGAGCAAGAAGCGCTCCTGGTTAGCGGCTCAGACGTGTCTATCATGTCTGCCGAACTGTTTGAGGAGCTAAGGACCGCCGCTAACGATGTTGGCAGGCAAATACCCTTTGTGAAATACACTTATGGTGAACAAGAAGGCCTCGCAGAGACGAGCACATCCCTAATAGCCATGGTTCACATGCAGATTGGCGAAATGTCACTATACCATCCGGTATATGTGTCTGAACTTGACTCACTCCAGACTCCATTTGTGGTTGGCCAAGATTTTATAAATCGCTTTGAAGCGATTATAAATTATGGCAATCAGACAATGTGGACCACAGTGAGCAGTCCACTGCCAATCGTGGTACCTCCTCAAGGTCAGGACACTGACTGTCTAACAACAGGTACCGCTGAGGTCACATGGGATTCCCCAACCGAGACCGCAGACCCGGTAAGTGAACCTTCAACTACAGGTGAGACAGAGGAGACTCAACAGGTGGACCAGACTCTGGCCCATCACGAGGACCTCCTCTGCGAGCTGACACCTTCAGCACTCCCTGACCACTTCCTACCACAGGTAGATGAAGGTGTGGAGATCCAAGAGTCCCACACCGATGACGCTGTACTGTCCTGTGGGACAGGTAATTCGGCAAACAGCCAAGCTTTCAGTGAAGTCTTGGTTCAAGGACATCTGAGCCCACAAGGTGACAGTCTACAACACTCTGACAGTCACTTGGACTTCATTGTTACTGATTTTGAGGACCCCTCCTTAAACAAAAGGGGGGTGAACCCACACTTCCTACCACAGGTAGAGGACGGTGTAGAGATCCAAGGATCACACACCGAGGACGTTGTACTGTCCTCTGGGACAGGTAATTCAGTTATCATCCAAGCTTTCAATGAAACCTTGGTTCAAGGACATTTGAATTTAGAACTACTCAGAAATGACTTAGTTCTTACAGACTCAAAGAGCACCTCTTCATTCATGAAGTGGGAAGACATACATCACAACGACAGAGACACGCCTGCGACGGCGCCGACAGTTGTGACACACCTGCATTACGCAGAAAGAGGTAAACGTACAGAGGTACGTTGGCCGAGACCTATAAGGTTCCTGTACAAGGTTCCCCATAAACTGCGCGAACAGCTTAAACTAAACAATGGCATCCTAACTCGTGCCCATGGACGGACGTCCACACCCGTGCGCGTGGTCCCTCATGACCACAGGGGGGTGATGTTAGGTCATGCCCATGTCAAGGACAAAGATTTCAATAACCCCACAAACGACAAAGATCTCGCAAACTCACAGACTTCATGGGAAAAGAAGGTCGTCCAAGCACAGGATAGTAAATAAGCTTAAACAGTTTAAACTATTCTAGTTGCGAAAAGAAACCGTTCCAACTAGAACTTAGAAACGCTAAGCATAAAACCCACAACAAAAACTAACCTTAACAACCGTTTAAATCTGCAGGATTTAATTGACATCGGTTATAAAGCTAAGAACTGTTTTTCTTGTGTGTGACGTGGAATCTGACGACCAGAGTGAGTTTGACGTAGTGAAACGTTGTTTTTAGTTGCTTGATTGCTACTTTTGTTGTTATTGAAGTTGTTATTGTTTTCTGAACACTCCCAGCCAAAAGAGGTTTTGATTGTTGATTAGTTGAAGACTTAAATGGATTTTAACTATGCCAACATGCTGTTCATTTTGTTAAAGATCTCAATCTTTGAAGAGTCATAGTAGATTAATACTACTTAAGGTACTATAATCTACACTGATCTCCCAATCATTTAGGTAGAACCGATGCGATCGTTTCTATTCTAGATCTATTCATTTTGATGAGTCTCGCCATAGACTTCAAAATTTTTAGGGATTACCAAATCTTGCGTCGTTCGTCTAAAAGACAACAGACATTTAGACCAAACTAGTTTCATTTTTTTATTTTAGTTTAACCTAAACTAAATAATGAATGGAGGAATAGTTTGAATGAAGAGGCCTTCGTTACAGAAGCCCTCCACATTTCTATAGGTATAGATCCCTATATCTGATTTTTACAGCATTGATCCACCCCTTAATTGGTAATTTTAGCTGATCTAATCCATGATAGCTTACATACCAGGTGCATATAGGTAAGGCTTAATGTAGAATCCCAATCATAAGCCCACCTAAAACCACATAATTGCATGACACATTGAACCAGGGTGGCACCGACTGGAAGCCATCCAGCCTGCAACCTTCGATGTGGGGACCTGCTGATCCAACGTTGGTCTTCAACCTTCATCCAAGGCCCGCCTCCTCTGCTTCAATCGAGGGATCCCCTCTACATGCTGATTAAAAACCATTGGTGCTGATGAAATCAATAACCCCATCGTTGTGGATTTACCGTTGTGGATTATAAGACTTTGTTTTCCAAGGGATCACAGACTCAGTTCTCCATGGGTTAACAGACTATGTTTTCCAAAGGATTAAAAGCTTGCCGCAATGGGATTACCTACGAACAGTATGGAATTTCCAAAAACATTATGGGAGTATAATTTTGAACTTTTTGATTTTTCTTTTTCCACTTGCTGGATTACATAGAGGTCAGAGACATTCGGTGGTATCCTTTCGTGTTGGAACTCATCCCCAAGGACAGGCGATGATTTCCAAAAAGGGGGACTGTAGGGATACAGCACTCTCATGTCCGTATGGGATATGGGCCTCTCCACATCTCTCTGAAACTCTCAGTGTTACACCTTCTTGAAACTCTCAAGGAGTTTCTCAAGGACAAGTGGACTCTATATTGGTTAACAATTATTATGGATTAATGGACACTAATTAATCAGATTGAACTTTCTCTTTAATGTGTGTTAATTCAGAATTGATCAAACAGTATTTTTGTCATTTCAATGATGATTTTACTAAACTGGTATATTTTAAATATGACAAAGTTAAGAGAACATCTCAGAATGATCATGCTTTGAACTGTCTGCTCTAGGCAGAATAAGTGTCGAAAGTTGAAGGAACAATCCTTCGTATTTGTTTGAACTGTTTTTGTTTCAAAGGAGAAGTTCTAGACATAACTTAATCTTCGGTCTCCCGTCCGTTCTAAAAACAATTCATCTGTGCTTAAACAGAGAGTGCTCTGTTTTCACACCTGCAGGTTTTTGTTTTGTCTCCGTGCTGGGACTCAGTTCTCAGCACTCACTGGGTTTTTTGAGTTCTCGGGGAGAAGGGAAGACGCACGGACGTTTTTCTCCAAGCTGATGTACGTTCCGGTCATATGCCAACTCGACCCACGTCTCAGCTGAGAGTCGCGGCAAAGCCTTGCTGTGCCTCAACACTCATTTTCTGAAAGAATTTGTTTTCTGAAGTTTTACTTTGAAAGTCCAACCAGTGCGATTGGGGCCTGTTCCTGCCGGTGAATGCGTGCTCCCGCTCGTCTGATCCAGTCATACACGCACGAAGTCCTCTGGACGCTCACTGGACCACACAGTCCGTTAGTGTCCACAAACTTCTCAGTCCTCACCTCGCAAGACGTCTCGTCACCAGGTAAAGAGGCGTTGTCTGTATGCTGCACGTGTCGGAGGCTCAGCCTGATCCGTATGGGAAAGGTGCCACTCTGGTTGTTTCAAATAATTAATTTCAGTTAACTTAGCTTTCATCTTCCTCCTCCTATTTCTTCTTCTCATAAGCTATTTAATATGTTTGTTTTCATCATGGTAAACTTCAAGTAATGTGCCAACAGTTAAGTTTTAATTGTCTGTTTGTTTTAATTTGAATTCTTGTCAACGTAGTTATTAAATCAGAGCTAATATCGATACAAATGTTTAATGTAATTCTTGTGATAGTTTCAATAAAAGGTCTATTTTTTGGTAGACCAATATAAATTGAAGTCTAAGCGTGAAATTACATTTCTTGTCTAATCACAGTAAAAACAACTTAGTATCGGAAAAAGGAAGAACTCGCGCTTTGGTGGCAGTTTGTGCAAGATTAGAGTCTGCTAAACTGCACATCTACAATAATGATAGCTCAGTAAGTGTTTAAATACCTTACAGCATCATTTATTCAATTACACAAATATTTACATTCTCTTCAGGTTATAATGACTCTTTTTTTAAACATATTTTAATTGAATATTCAAATATAAATATAAAATAAAAATAAGGTTTGTAATTGTTTTGCATGTTTTTCCCCCCAAACTTCAATACAGTAGTTTAAATATGGAACAATCATTACATTAAACAATATATACAAAGTTTTGTCATTCAAAAACAATTTTACTTTATACAGTAATAATGCAATTGATTTTGTTTTGTTTTATTCTTAAGTTATTTACATGATATCTTCATGTCAGCTTCTCATCAAAAACGACACCCAAAAGTTTTATTTAATCAACTATGAATTTCAATGCTGAAAATGTTAAAGTTGTTGTTTGAAGTTAAAACTATTAATATTGACAAAGTTGATAATTTTATGGCAAAAAAGTTAATGCTCATTAAACCAGGTACCAAATCCAATAATTCTCATTCGGGTCATCTGGACAGTTTCTTTTTTATAGAAACTGGATGGAGGATGTAGGGTGAAACATTTCTATACAAAATAAATTGTCCAGATGACCCCGACTGAGAATTACTGTATTGGATTTGGTAGCTGGATTATTGAGCATGAACTTTCTTGCCTTGAACCACTTGAACCACATACAGTATGTGGCTGTCTGCCTGGGAGGAGTCGACGAGGGACAGGACGGCCCCCAGAAACCATCTTGGCTCCAGCAAACTGGTTGGTCCACTTAAGGTGTTTACTGCTTGGTGGTGAAACAGTTTGCTGGAACTCCTCTGACTGATGAAGCCCTCTGAATGGAGGGTGAAATGTTTCTATAAAATAAAAAAAACTTCCAGATGACCCGACTGAGAATTATTGGGTTGAGAATTTTACGTTTATTTGATGGGGATTTAAATTTTTTGGAGGCTAAATGCAAATAAAAGGTGAACATTAATTTATTTGTATAGTTTATAATTTTTTTGAGGCTTTTATATTGTTTATATCAATATCAAATTATATCGCTATTGACCAAAATTAAGAAATATGTTGTGATAAAAGTTTTGGCCATATCGTCCAGCCCTACTGGAGAGATATGATCACTCCCACAAACTCATGTTAAGACTCTGACAGCAGAATTTTGGATTAACCGAAGACTTTTTAAAAAAGTATTGGACACCCAGATAATAAACCATTGCAATAATCCAGTCTAGATGTGACAAATGCAAACCATTATTGTATAACATGTGAAAGAGTGAATTTGGTTAGTAAAACGATAGAAATGTGTTGAATCATAAGGTGAAAAAATGTAAAGCAGAGCTAATAAAAAAACTCCCCAAAACCCAATTAGTTGTTTTGGAGGTTTCCAGACACATGGACTTGGAGGTCGTTGTAAAAACTGTAAAATAAGATCAACAAGAAAAAAGGTTATTGTGTCATCTGGACCAGTGAGAAATATTTTGTCCCCATCCGGAGGACTTTGTCAGTCTGCGACTTGCCAACCACATCTGTTCCATGTAAAATAAGAAGTTTGGACAAAAGCAACAATAATAATTCGTATTCACAAGGCATTCTGTTGGGGGAGGGGTGAGGGGGTTACTGTGGAAGTGTGTGGTGCCAAGGTCACATTGAGGGCTATTTGGTTCTTGTATAATCAAAACAGGACCTGTGTTTGCATCCTGAGCACAAAACCAAGCTTGTTCTTGGTCCGGATTGAACCAAGATTTGTGTTGAAAGCAAAATGTTCAATTAACTGGTCTGTGTACATGACTGAAGGAATAACATCCTGGATACTATAGGCTGAAATTAATTTCCTTCGATGGCAGATCCCAGCCTTTGCAGGAAGGTGAGGAGCTCCATCACCATCCTCATAAAATGAAGGTTAGGTTGTTTTGGTATCTGATTAGGATTCGGTCTGGGCACCTCCATACAGATGTTTTCCAGGCACACCCCACAATGAGATCTAGAATTTGCTTGAAAGATCAAATATCTTTTTAGGCCTACGAACACCTTAGAATCCCTTCTGGAGGAACTGCATGGGGAGTCTTGCTGGGTAGAGGGATGCTGTGGTTTCCCACATGGACCTGTGGTCTCTTTGATTCAGTTATGGAGAAAAGTTAGAAGATGGGTATTTTAGGGTCCTCTAAACCTCGGGGTGTTGGTCTAATGCTAAGGTCAGCCCTTTGCAAAATCCAGCCGTGTGCAGTGGCACACTCAAGTAAAGATGAAGAGCCTATCAAAAGACTCAGAAAATTGCTACATTTTAAGCAAGAATGTGTTTTAGCTGCTCTGGTCTTATTGAGAACATATTTGAGAGATAAGTGTTCTGCTCTCAAAGAATCTTATCAAAGCATCATGAGTCATCTCTAATGGCTCTAAGACCGAGTCCTGGCTGAGAGTTGAAATGAATCAAGGCTGTATTTCTCTAAAGTGCTCACATGAATGGACAAATTGCCTGCAAGATGAGACTGATTGTAACTGTAACTGGGGCTCAGTTACTATTCTCAGACATGGGAGCATTTGTTTTTGTGGTGCTAGCTTAGCTCTGATGGTTTATCATTTGAGGTGCAGAAGCCTTAATAGAACATTAAGGCTAATGCTGTGTGTCCTAAGACTAAAGCACACACAAACGTACACAAACACACACAAACGCACCCTTCTTGGTGAATCATACACCAATACTCAGCTCTTGTCCTAATGAAGAGCTTTCTTTGAACTGGCTGCCTGAAATTGGATTAATTCTGTTTGAAAGTACTGTACAGTATTTGTCTTTGCACAGACTTCAGTTTCTTACCATAATAAAGGCAATGTGGGTGTCTTTTATTTTGTGGTTTGCAGGGAAAAAAAGTTTAATTTTATAAAGATGCTCAAACTTGCTGTGAAGCAGAACAACATGAATTCAATTGTATTCATCCATCCATCCATTATATTTTACCTGCTTCTTCCTCTTCGGGTTGTGGTGCCCACATCCAGTCACTGTACGAGAGGCAGGGGACCCCCTGGACATGTCCCCAGTCCATCATGGGGACACAGACAAACAAGACAACCATTCAATCTCTTATTCACACCTAGGCACAATTTTTATATATATTTTTTATTTATTTTTTCAAATTCCTTTTATAGATGGCCTCCCTTCTCACCTTATAGTCATCCTCTTCACACCATTATGATTTTTTTTTAAATTTTCAATAGAATAGAAAGAAAGGAAAGACGAAAAGCAAGACCACAACAAAACACAACAAATACACACAGAAAGCACAAGGCAAACACACCCGACCGTCGCCCGCAAACCTGCAAAGAACATGACAGAACATAATAACAAAACACATATGTATAAAAGACTTTGAATATTCATTGCTTTGC
Organism: Garcialebias charrua; assembly: GCA_038048925.1. Taxonomy (NCBI): domain Eukaryota; kingdom Metazoa; phylum Chordata; class Actinopteri; order Cyprinodontiformes; family Rivulidae; genus Garcialebias; species Garcialebias charrua. The sequence goes on from JBBPBX010016440.1 coordinate 9,025, forward strand.
AGTAGATTTTTATAAATATATATACCTATACCTACAATATATATACATACATACATACATACATACATACATACATACATACATACATATATATATATATATATATATGAATATGCAGTTACATGCACATCTACATGTATGCATACGACACCTGCATGTGCATCCCTGCATCTATTTGTGTGTGGTTGTGAGTATGCATATAAGGCTTCTCTAATAGAACATTTAATAGTGGCCGCAAAGTATCAGAGACCCGACCCCCAAGACCCGAGGCAGACAGAGAGGGGACCTGCAGTTATTTAATAATAATAATAATAATGAATTCAATTTATAACGCGCTTTTCATTAGTGAAAATCTCAAAGCGCTACACACATTGAATGCTACACACATTCATACACCGGTAGCGGCAGACTACCATGCAAGGTGCTTTCCAGTCCTACCGGGAGCAACTCGGGGTTAAGTGTCTTGCCCAAGGACACAACGACACATGGTGTGGGGAACCGGGATTCGAACCGCCAACCTTCCGATCGGGGGACGACTGCCATTACCACTACGCCACGGCCGCCCCTCGCACCCCTATTTTTCTCCCCATCCCTCACCGCGCACCTCCACCCTCTTCATTTTCAAATTTCATACATGTAGGGATTTTGGGACTTGGGTGTACTACAACAATTTTACATTTCTATTGTCCAGAGCCACCTGGGACTCAATTTTATTATACATCTTAGACATTCACTCATAACATCCTCATGACATTCACATATAGGAACTTGGGGTGGGCACTATGGCTATGGGTGGTGGGATGACACTACTCTCACCCCCTGAGCCTGTGCTCACTTCCAATGATGCATTTAGACAGTAAGGGTTTGGATTAGAGTTGGGGTGGAGGGGAAACTGGCATACATGCCAGCCTCTGCTCCTTCTTCTTTCCTTTTTTTTAATAGCACTTTACAACAACACACATCAACAGCACATCTGGGGGCGGGGGTGTGTGTGTCGGGGTCTTGTTTTTTTTCTTTCTCTCTTGCTACCCCTGGTTCCCTGGCTGCCATTCCGGGGGTGGGGTCTGGTAGAAGGGCAGGCCGTCGGGTGTTGTCCTGGACTATGGGGGTTCGGGGCCTGGGGGTTTGCCGTGGGCGGGGCTGGTACTTCACTCTCCTTGGGGTTGTTTGGACTCAGGTGTCCTATCCTGCCGGCTGGACGTGGGTTGGGACGGATCTTGGATGTCGGCTCCTCTCCGCCCCAGAATGAATGGGCCTACCTCCTGGGTTTGGGTGTGGGCTACCCCATGTAGGGGACAGGTACATGTCTTGGACCTGGGGGGTATAGAGTGCGTATCGGGAATATGAATGGAATGTGTTGTTATTGTATGTCTTTGAGTGAGTGAGGGTGAGGATGAGGGTGGGTCTGTGTGATTGTGTCTTTGTATGAATGACTATTTGTCAGGCCGGGACTTATTCTGCCCCCTCTTTGATACAGTTGGGGCTGCTTGGTGTTGCGTCCCTACCACACGCCCCCTAGTGGGGTGTGCCTTTGCCTCCTGGCAGGCTTGGGGCCCTCTGTGTCGGGGGCGGGGCACTTGGGCATGTGTCGGCTCAGCTTGGTAGATGCTTGGTGGGGCTCGGGTCCTCTGGTCCTGTTGGGCCTGGGCCTGAGGGGTGTGCGTCCTCGGTGGCCGGGCCTTGGTGCCTAGTCTTGGAGCTACATCGATGCAGCGGGTTCCGGCGGGGGCCTGCGAGTATGTTGCTGTTGGCCCCGGGGGTCATTGTGTGTAGTCGCTGGTGGGGTTCTTCCGGTTTTCCCCTATGGTCAGATCTGGGGGGTGGGCGAGTGGTTCATCCTGTTTGGGTTGCCCTGGGGGCTCCGTGCTCGGGGTCCCTTATGGGGTCTTGGGCTCTGGTCCCCTCTCTGTCTGCCTCGGGACCTAGGGACACATTAGAGTTACCAATCAGTCTAGCATGCATGTTTTTGATCTGTGGGAGGAAACTGGAGTACCTGGAGAAAACCCACGCATGCACGGACAGAACATGCACTCCACCCAGAAAGGCCCCCCCGGCTTGGATTTGAGCTGGTCACCTTTTCACCGAGCATAACAGCTCTACTAATTGAACTATCGTGCCACCGGAATTCAATGATTTTGAGATCTGTTTTTGTACATACAATATTCTAGGTAAATTAAACTTGTAACCCAACAGAGTAAGGAAAAAATAAACAATGTTTCACGTTGGTGGGGTCAGTGCGTTTTTCTGTACGCACCACAAGAAAAAGGTATCATGCACTAGTGGACAGGTTTAAATAAAATACTCAGATAATTATGAATCTACATCAAAATTAAATTCACTTTTAGTCAACCCTATTCAAAATGGCTGCCACAGCTTGACATTAGCTCTAGCTCAGGCAGTTCTACAGAAATTGGGTAAAGGTTTTGTACAGTAGTAACTGACAGTCAACACCATATTAAGTGTGTGCTTATCCATACACACACATTATGCTGAACTATTCAAAGTGTTGTCATGTTGTGATTTGAATGATGGGCAACACGGGTTCCTTTAAGGAACTAAGCTTTCAACTGTGACATGAACCAGGTTTTGGATTCAGAAAATGCACCACAATGCAAGAATGGTTTAAATGATTTATCAAAGCAGGAACTCTGGTCAAGGTCTGGGTCTGTGGGCTGCAGAGATAAAGTTAGTGACTTGGCTTTGACTGTGAAAGTTCTTTGGAGAATAAAAGGCAGTCACTAACCTTCATAGTCAGGCAGAGAGCATAATCTGTGTGACAGGTGGATCCGATGATGTCACCAGCAGTGATTGAGCTGCAGCAGAGTTGGAGAACTGTGCAGCGTGACACATTGGAGCAAGTCCAGAATCGAGGTCCAATAGAACAGTCCGAGGTCATACACAAGTGGTCAGAGATCCTTATCCAGATCCAGAGGGTTAAGCAAGAGACCTATTCCAGGTGAGGAAGAGCAGAGTCATTACCGTGGTCAGAGAGGGAGATCCAAATCAGGCAGGGGACAATCAAATCAAGGAATCCAAGTGGTCAGAACCATGTTGTCAAACAAGGCTGTGGCATGGACGCTGGATATCTACTGCTTTGAAAGGTTTGATAATCTGGCTCTGATGGGTTGTGGATGTGGAGCTTATAAAGGCAGGTGAACAGGTGACGCTGATGAGTGCTGATTGCTGTGGAGAAACAAGGGAGGTGTGGCAAGGCTTGGAGGGAGCAGGCTTGAGCTGAATGACCTGTGACAGGTAAAACAAACATGGAAACAGAAAACGATGGCAGGAAGAGGCAGAAACGTAACAAATTGTTTAGTTTAGCCACTTTATGAATGCAGTTTTACCTAAAAGTACTGAACTAAATAAAACTCCGGAAATAATTGAATTGCAACCATCGTTACGATGTAGCTAAACTTCAGGTTAATCTGGTCTGTCGTTAGAGGAAAATGTGTATTTTATCAAAAGTCTCGTTGTTTTCCTGCCGACATTCCTGCTGGACCCAGCAGAACCTCCTCCATCTGTCTGCGGTCCAGCCCTCACAGAGAAGCAGGCGTCCATCACTGGCTCCACACACCCATCAGCTGCTCTGACTCATCCATTTCATCAACACATAAAATGAGTGGATGGTGCCAGCGCACAGTCTACTGGCTACCAGATACTTTTCTTTCTTTTCTTACACACTGCTGCTCTCGTGCCTAATTCCTCTCCGTCAGTCACATCTCTGGGTGGACGGGTTTCGCAGCAAATCAAAGTATAGCGCAAACCGTGTTGCATATTCATTTTTATCGTTGCAGCACTTGAAATTCACTCAGAGCCAGATACATTTTTTCATGCCCCTGCGAGGTTTTCTGGTGACGCCAGCAAGTGTAACCTCAATGTGGCAGACTAACTGGCTCCATCAGAGCAGAAGGAAAAAGGAATAATAAATTTGTCTTTATCTCACTCTGCACATGAGCTCATATGAAAAGATGTGGCTCACACTTCCAGCATTGTTGCACAAGTCAGCAATAATTACATCCACGATTAAAACGAGTGCTGCCACATAAAAAGGCTTAAGCTAAATTAATTATGCCACATAACAATGTACAATCCTCGTGTAACTTTTTTATCTTTGACCTTTGCCCTTTTTCTTTGAACATGTTTCCTGACAAATCGTTCAGCTTAGGAACTTATCACAAACTGAGCCGAAACACGTCGAGGAGAAAGACACGATGGATAAAATTGTGCTATGACTTCACATGCAGGATTTTCTATTTAACAACTCAATTAATGAATGATGTACAACTTCTGTTGGCTGCCAATACAAAAATTGAAATCATTTATGATAAACAGCGAGACAATTTTGAGTGTTTCTGATTTATTTCATTCTAAATATAATTTATATATGAAAAGCAATCAAAGATATTTATAATTTCTCATGATGTATGAACGCTGAATGCAGAAAAGCAATAAAAAATAAAAACATAAAATGATCAGAACAAATGCTAAAATTAGCCTTTTTTTAACTAAGGCGAGTAGCAGTAGCTAAAAGAAAAAAAAAAAAGTAGCTGTAAACTCAGATTACAGCATACCATTGGAGACAAAAAAGTAAAAAAAAAAAAGTAAAAAAAAAAAAAATGGAAGTACATACATGTAGCTTAACCTAAAAAAAAAACTGAATGAAAAAAAGGATACAAATAGTAGAACAAAACTAAAATTAAATTGAACAAAACAGATTAATCTAAATTTGGCAGTTTAACAGCAGTTAAAAATAAAGATTTGCAAAAAGCATCTGACAGTTAATCTTAGCAAAACATTAGCTAAAATAAGAAAAATCATACCTAAACAATAAAAAGAAGATTACAGACTGAATTTAGTGAAACAGTATCTAAAGCTAAAACCAGACAAATTAAATAATTCTAAAAGCAGGACTGTCGCAAAAACCAAAGGCTGAAGTTGGAAAGCTCTGAATGAGCTGAACGTTTTGGTATCTGAATGGCTGACATTGTGCTAAGTAGTACTACTATTACTACTTCTACTACATCTACATCTACTACTACTACTACTACTACTACTACTACTACTACTACTACTACTACTACTACTACTACTACTACTACTACTACTACTACTACTACTGTTACCACTACTACTATTACTTCACATCTACTACTCCTACTATTACATCACTTTTACTACTACTACCACTACTACAACTACTACTACTACTATTGCAGCACTACTACTACTAATATTATTCTTGACTAAATCTACTACTACTACTATTAGTACTTCAATACTACTATTACTACAACTACTTAAATACTACTATTGCTACTATGATTACTACTACTACTACTACTACTACTACTACTACTACTACTACTACTACTACTACTACTACTACTATTATTACTACTTCACTACTTCTACTACTACTATGTAATACTATTACTTCACTACTACTACTACTACTATTACTATTACTTCACTGCTACTACAAATATTGCTACTACTGCAAATACTACTACAATTACTTCACTACTTCTACTACTATTACTTCACTACTACTATTACTTCACTACTACTACTATTGCTACTACTACAAATATTACTACTATTACGTCACTACTTCTACTACTATTACTTCACTACTACTATTTCTTCACTACTACTATTACTGCTAATTCACTAGTACTACTATTACTTCAACACTTGCAATACTACTTCACTACTACTAATACTACTATTACTTCACTACTACTATTACTACTACTGCTACTCCTACAACTACTACTACTACTACAACTACTACTACTGCTATTACTTCACTCATACTACTACTACTACTACTATTATGCCACTACTACTATTTATTCACTACTTTTACTACTGCTACTTCACTACTACTACTATTACTTCAATACTTCTGCTACTACTTCACTACTACTAATGCTACTATTACTGTACTTCACTACTGCCACTACAATTACTACTACTGCTACTCTTACAAAACTGAAAGTTATGCACCATAACTCATATTCCCTGAAGGAAGGGAACGAGGTGCAACATACTTGCTATGGAAATTGCGCACCCACGCGATTACCTGAAGGAATATACTCACGCCTTTACGGCTAGGGGCGTCACTGCCGAGCCAGAGGCCCCGCCCTCTGGGTACTTAAGCGGCTTGCGCCCCTCCATCTTCCCCAAAGTTGCACTTCACCAAGCTTTCAGCATTGAAAAGGGCCAGCTATGTTGCACCTCATTCCCTTCCTTCAGGGAACATGAGTTATGGTGCATAACTTTCAGTTCCCTTTCAGTTGGTCTCTCGGTGCAACATACTTGCTATGGGAACGTAATCCATTCACGCCCTTGAAATGCTCAGTGAAATGCATTCTAGAGTGAACGTCTGCCCATGACCAGCAAGAAATCCCAAGGCTGCTTTCTATTGAGTATTAGAAAGGACAGCCTGAGTGACGTCACCAGCAGTAACATCCAAACTGTAATGCTTTGCAAAAGTATTCAATGAGCTACAATTTGCAGTAGCTCAGATGTCTGCGACTGGTATGCCCTTGAACAATGACCAGGAAGTAACCAAGCCCCTAGTGGAGTGAGCATGCACTCCAGAGGGTACCTGTTGACCTTTGCTACTGTACGCCCTTTTAATGGCCTCAGTCACCCAATGTGAGAGGCGTTGTTTTGATAGGACTCTCCCGGTAGCAGGTGCTGCAAAGCAGACGAACAGTTTGTTTGTTTTTCTCAGTTCGGCTGTTCTCTGCATGTAGGTGCGTAAAGCCCTCACTGGGCAGAGAGCTTGTAGCCTTTCCTGTTCCTGAGTGAGGACAGGGGCAGGTGGAAAAGAGGAGAGATCAAAGTCTAGACTCCTATGGTTCAGGGTCAAGACCTTGGGAGTGTATGCAGGATTAGGCCTTAATGTGACCTTTGACCCGTCAGGGGCGAATCTGGTACACATTGGGTGTACAGATAGTGCGTGGAGGTCACCCACGCATATCGCCGAGCAAAGTGCCAGAAGTAGAGCAGTTTTATAAGATAGTAAATATATCTTAACCTTGCTCAGTGGCTCGAATGGATAGTCGCAGAGGGCCCCTAGGACCAGGCCAAGATCCCAACCAGGGGTCAGGGTCCTGCTGGGTGGTTTAGACCGAATGACACCCTTCATAAATCTTATTATGATTGGATGTGCTCCAGGCATCCTGTGTCCCCAGCCTTTATGACAGGCTGAAATCGCTGATACGAAAACTTTAATCGTTGAATAAGAACAACCTTTTTCCAGTAAATCCTGAAGGAAGGTCAGGAGCTGAGCCAATCAATACCACATTTTCTGGCAAGCCTGACGCCATCAACATGTCCTTTTCAGCTAACAAGCTAAGACTTTTGGCAGTTCCTGGCCTAGGTGGTTAATAATAATAATAATAATGAATTCAATTTATAACGCACTTTTCATTAGTGAAAATCTCAAAGTGCTACATACATTGAATGCTACACACATTCATACACCAGTAGCGGCAGACTACCATGCAAGGTGCTTTCCAGTCCTACCGGGAGCAACTCGGGGTTAAGTGTCTTGCCCAAGGACACAACGACACATGGTGTGGGGAACCAGGATTCGAACCTTCCGATCGGGGGACGACTGCCATTATCACTCTGCCACGGCCGCCCCTTATACTGCCCCTTCTGGTGACACAGAGGTTGTTAACCTCTGGGGGTCAACCAGATTGGGAAAGAGGCCTCCTTGCTGATGTGCTTCCCAGTTACCCTGCTCAGGGTTAATTGAGGACTGATTTAACCCGCCATCCTTATTAGACAGGTTTGGAGCATAAAGTCTATTTTCCTCCTCCAATTCTGGAGTCCTGCTGTGAGACTGTGAGTCACATAAACGAGCAGGTCTCTTAACTCCAATCCATTTTCTGAGATGGTCTAGTCTACTGGTCCTTGGCTTCAATGGAGCAGTGGTACCAGATAAACCAACCGAGGCTTGTGTTTCACCCTCTGAGAGAGTTATCCTTGAAAGCAGATTTAAATCAGAACAAGACGGGAGGTGCCGTGCTGTCTGATTGTTGCTTGGGCAATGCGTGTCCCTTGTTAATACCAAAGGAGCAGCCGTGCCGTGAGAGTGTGGGGGTGTTCTTTTTAGTTTGGCAGACTTTAGATCGTTTGGTGATAAAGAGCTCAGTTCTCCTCTAAAAACAGGAGGAGAAATCTGATTCGGCTCTGACCTGTTTTCAACAACAGCAGGCTGAATACAGTCACTGTTGTGGAGGTGTGAATTACATGGCTGCCTGAGGGCGTCTGAAGCAGCCCCCCCTTCGTCAGACTCTGTCAGCTTTCCTCTCTGAGGAGCGGACATGTCACGTGTTCGTGTGGTTTGTGTATTGGCTGGCCCATCGCCCGCAATGAAATGAGGGCTCAAGCACGTGACCTTTCCCACCTGTCCTCCTGAGAGGTTGTGGAAGGGTTTGCAGACGCCTCTGTGTCCGCTCGCAGCAGATGTATCAGAGGCACTCTGCAGGGGTTTATTGATTATGCTAATACCCCATGGGCCGCGAGGCAGAAGGGAAAAATGGCCTTCTCCCTTTATGACGGCACGCAGGTCAGAGAGACCGGTTTTGCTGAAGATTGTGTGTTGTTGTTGTTTTGTCTTTTGAGAGTCAATAAAACAGAGAGGAACTGTTTCATGAACTTTTTTCATGCTTATGTGTAATGACGTACATGATTTTATGTCACTCACAGCAGAGAGAGCATGATTTGTGCATGCTGAAAAAACACCAGCTGTTTGTACTGTTTTACAAGCAAAGTCTGGACATGAACGGATCAAACCCGTTACCACGTGGACGGGTGACCGTGTAAAATGGAAACGTGAACCTGGTTCAACAGGCACGTTTTTGCTTGTTGTCACGGTTCGCCGAGGAGTCCCTGTGTTTGGATGCCTGGCGGAGGACAAACCTGTTTATGCTCCATGCGTGCTCGGTACGAGGTGGGCCTTGTGGAGGTCTTTGCCTTGGCTCTACCTCGTATGCTGTCCGCTTCTGCGGTGGGGCACGCGTCGCCGAGTGGTGCCGAGACTGCACAGACCTGCTACCCGCAGCCTCCCTTGGAGGGGCGAAGCTTTTCCGAGGGATGCCCACCCGGAGAGCTTCCGCCTGCCTACGTGTTTGGTCCAGCTTGGTCTGGATTCGCTCCAAAGCTTTACCAAATAAACCTTCCGGCTGAATCGAGTGGTGGAGAAAAGGCACCTATTGTCCCTCCGGGAGATCCGTCAGAGTCATCCAGATGTGGCGGATCGCTATAATCACCTCCGCCATTCCTCTGCCCTGCACAACAACAGCTGTCCCCATCATACGGAGCACAAAGTCTGTTGCCCTACGGGCTTCATCCAGCAATTCGGCAGCCGCCTGCTTGTCCGATGTTGTTTGAAGCTGTTGCTGCTTTTCCACCAGGTAAGCCTGCATTAACGCGGACGCGTTCATGGCGCACGCCGCGGGTCCCTGAGTCCTGTAGCATTTCTCGAGTAGAGACGCCGAGGCTCGACAAGCCTTGCTGGGAAGAGTTGGTTTTGTTCCAGATGATTTAGGAGCCAGGTGAGACGCTAGTGTGTCCTCAATCTGAGGCACGTTAGCTATTCCCACTTCATCCATCCGTCCAGGAACTGTGAAAGGGGAGAAGCATCGGGGCTCTTGGTTGAGTCCAGGTGCGAGTTAGTTCTGTGAGGAAGTCAGGGAACACGGGCATCTTTTGCCTCGTGGCGGCCTGCTGCTTCGAGTAAAAATAGCTTCCTGCCAGCCTCGTAACCTGTTGGCGAGGTGGAGGTTCCGGCCATGGGATGTTCACGGCGTCCGTTGCTCTGTGGCACAAGTCGAACAGAGCAGGGATGGAGAAGTCAGTTTCTGGGAGCACAGGTACTAGGGTCTGGGAGGGATCCTCTCCCTGATCCTCCACTTCCAAGTCTGCCTCCTCCGCTGAAAATTCGTCCGAGGCTGAAATCGAGATCTCGTCCTCGTTCATCAGACCACGGGTGTCGAATTTGACTGTTAGGTCCACCATAGGAGCCAGCACGTCAGGGCTGTCGCCCCATGCGGCCCGTGCGCTGTCGTCCAGAGCCATGTTCTCGAGCTCTGGCGTGGGAGTGAGGTGCTCGGTGGTGTCTGGATCCGCTGGCATGACTGGCCTTGGCGACGATGTCAACCCGATGCCGCAGCATCGCATCCGTCATGAGGTTGCAGTGTGGGCAAAAATCGGGCGTCTCCAGAGCTTTTTTTGCATGAAATATTCCCATGCAGATTGGACAGGCCTCGTGGGTGTCCGTTACTGCGAGGGAGAAGCCACAGCCGCTGGGACAGGCGCGCGAGGTTGGGCTCGCCGTCCCGTTGGTTTTCCTTGGAAGTCTCGCCTTTCGTTTTCCTTTCTCAGGAGGCATGTCCGAGATGAGGTGAGCGAGTCCTTCCAAAATCTTTTTCCTTTTCTTGTCAAGTGTCTCCTCTGTCGCCTCGCTTTCGCTGGCTAGCTTGCTAGAGTAGCGATGTAGCCTTTTTCTTGTGGCGTAATTAGCGCTGTCGATCGAAGCAATCTGTAGAAAGAGGAGTAAAAGGCTTCGGGGTTACGAAAAATGTGCTGGACTAGTCCAACAGTACGCAGGAATAATTCTCTGTGCGCTCTGTGCAGGGAACAAGCCCACCTCAGGTTGAGCGATGAAGCCACAGAGAGGTCCTGCGAAGAGGTAGTTCAGGTTTAAAGGACAACACCCACCGTGACAGTAACAATTCACCATATTGGAGAATTACTGTAGTATTTTATGAATTTTATTTTCATTTTTGCATTTGGGCCAGGCGAGGGTTAAAAAAAAAAAAAAAAAAAACCCACTCCCGAATGAATCCGGAAACCTGGCCGAAGAGTCCCGAAGGGTCATGCCTTTTGTTACATTGATCTCCACCCAGAAAGCAAGGCAGAAGGTAGGAGTGAGTTTCCATGGAGGTTTATGAGAGTGAGAGTAAAACTGCATATTTCCTGGTGCATTTTTGTGTACAACTGGACCAGTGGTCTGCTTTTATTTTTTATTTATTTTATAGACCTTTTTAATAAGATATAACACCGCTGCGACTGTTGCTGGCTGCTCTCCTCTCCTCTGCCCAGAGAGGAGCGAGCCGCGCGGCTTCTCCCTGGCTCCCCGTTCCGCTCCATCAGCTTTGAAGTTCGTGCCGGGGCTCGGTTCTGCTCGGTTCTGTCCCAGTCTTGTTGCTGGAGCACGGGAGAGCACGGGAGAGCACGGGGAAGCCCGCGCGCTCAGAGCTCCGCGCTGCGACTGCCTTTCTACTCCCGACCTGTCTGGTCAGGGGAGAGAATAAAAAGGCGATGCGGAAATGAATGAATTTGTCGCGATCAAGCGAATTAAACTAGTATGTCTACGTGGATGCTGCTCAGAATATGACAGACATCAGTGAGCGACCGCTTCTCTTTTTTTTTCCTCTCTTAGAGCAGCGGTCATGGAAGTTGATGAAGGCTTATTAAAACTCCGCCTGTAACTCCAAGGCGGAATCTTTAGTGATGTGAATGCCCATATTTGGAGAGGGGCAGATCTTCCCGGAGCTTCTGCTAAAATCTGCTATAAATCATGAAATAACACATTTTGCATTATTTCTCTACAATATAAATAAACGCTCCTGTATTATTTTTAAATAAACTAATAAATATTAATGGCGATGCAATTTGAAAACATGGTGGGTCATGGACTTTAAGCGAGGTGAAGGGCAAAAAAAGAGGAAGATGGAGGGGCGCAAGCCGCTTAAGTACCCAGAGGGCGGGGCCTCTGGCGCGGCAGTGGCGCCCCTAGCCGTAAAGGCATGAGTATATTCCTTCAGGTAATCGCGCAGGGGCGCAATTCCCATAGCAAGTATGTTGCACCGAGAGACCAACTGAAAGGGAACTACTACTACTACTATCACTTCACTACTACTACTACTACTACTGTTACTACTACCACTACTACTACTACTACTTCTAATAAAAGTATCATCATGATTATCAGGAGCAAAGAGGACACTAAATTATCTTTCCCTGACTTCACTCTGTCTGGCAACATCCTCCATGTCAGTGAGGAGGTGAAATACTTGGGACATTACATAACCGCTGACCTGTCTGATGACAGGGACATTTACAGGCAGCGTTGTATGCAATATGTACAAGCTAATGTGCTTCTTCGGAGGTTCTCTATGTGCTCAGTGTCTGTAAAAACTGCACTCTTCAAAACATATTGTACCCCAATGTACACTGCACACCTGTGGCGGCATTACAGAAAGAGCAGTATGCATAAACTACAGGTGGCATACAATGATGGCATGAGGATGCTGCTTAAGGTGCCGCGATGGAGTAGTGCCAGCCAGATGTTTGCGAATGCCAATGTACCAACTTGTGCAGCTGTGCTTCGTAACCTTATGTACAGATGTATGTGTAGGCTAACAAACTCTGCAAATAGCATCATCTATACTCTGACCAACCCTGCACAAAGCTCGGTTAGGTTCTATTCAAGTCTGTGGAATCACTGGCGCCTTAAATTATTTGGCAATGGATGAACATTCTATTTTTACTGTGTCTTGTTGATGTTATCTTTTTAATTTTTTATTTATTTTTATTTTTGGTGGTGGTGGTTGTTTTTGTTACTATGGACCATATGCGTCTGAAATAAAGTTTTTGATTGATTGATTGATAATAATAATAATAACAATAATGATAATAATAATAATAATAATAATAATAATAATAATAGTAATAATAATAATAGTACTGTTATTACTTCACTACTACTATTATTTCTAATACTTCACTACTACTACTACTACTACTACTACTACTATTACTACTACTATTACTACTATTACTTAAGTACTACTAGTACTGCTACCACTACTTCTACTACTTCAACTACTACTAGTAGTTGAAGGGGAAGTGGTGGTTCAGAGGTTAGAGAAAGTGGGCCTGTAATCAGAAGGTCACTGGTTCGACTCTCCATACCGACAACATCAAAATGTGGGTAGGTTAGGTGAAACACTCACACCCGCCTTCACCCTCATTTGCCCCACTCTGTGCTAGAGTTATCTTTTCTAACTCAGGCCCGAAGCCCGGTCCAAACCAAATTTGGGCCAGAACGGGCCATAATAATGTGCTGGATTGGTGGGCAGGGTCGGTGTTGGGCTTTTGATTACGTCAGTGGATGCACATGGCGGACAATCCAATTAAATGGCAACGTGGCTTGCCATACTATCACCAGCCGCACGCAGCCATTTGACAATGAGCTGATCGGACTTGAAAGAGTCAAAAGAAAGTTAATTTAAGCTTCAGATGGGACTACCGGTACTGCCAGGAAGCGATCCATCGCCCAAATGGACATTCAGCTGCTGCACTCAGTAGACGCGCGCGGCCGATGACCCAAACAGGTGAAATCCCAAAGCATACATGTCAGAGCAAGGGCTGTGTCTGCATAATGTAGAATGCAAGCAGAAGCAGGGATTTAATGCACTTTGATGGCCATAAAAGGACAAAAAAAAAAGGAAACTCTGATCTTGTACCCCCTGAGCCGCACGCGCCGTTAATAACTATACCTGTATAAGCAGTCAAAGCT
>JBBPBX010016441.1:0-35674 GCA_038048925.1 Garcialebias charrua
TACCTATAGTGATGAATAACAAAATTCCAAAGATGCCTATAGCGAGGAATAACAAAATTCCAAAGATGACATAGTGATGAAATTAGGAGTTGAAACTGACTGTTTCTGTATCAGCCCAGTTTCAACTTCTCATCTCACAACCAGTGACAAGACTGGAAAATTACACACAAAGTCTGAATGTTTCAGACTTTCTTAGACTGATCAGAGAACAAACTTATTTATTCATTATTCATTCCACCTTCTGGTCTCTGATCAGTTCAACAACCCAAAAAACAAACAAACAAACAAACAAAAAGCAATAATCTTAAATCAAACGAGCGTCAGAAATGTTCCACAATCTTCTTCACCCATGGTTATGAGTGGTTACCATTCTCTGGAATGTCATGTCCGTTGAAACACTTCCAGCATGCGTAGAAAGTACAATGACTGCTCACACTTGCCATTACGCATGACTGATTCGTAGGACGTCCAAAGTTATCTTGTTTCATGACACAGTTCTTCTGTTTTCATAGTAGTCGGCAAGGCCCCCTTTTTTCTCCTCTAGGACACATTCCAGTGTTGCGGAGGAGAGGTCGCCTAGCAACACCCTGGTACCGATGACAAAGAACGTGATAATCCATGAGATACCACCTTCATGGCACTCTCTGGGTTTGGCCATGCCGTCCTCTGCAGCACCATGGCACCGACGACAAACAACGTGATAACCCATGAGATTCCACCCTCATGGCACTTTCCTGGTTTGGCCATGCCGTCCTCTGCAGCACCATGGCACTGACGACAAACAACGTGATAACCCATGAGATTCCACCCTCATGGCACTTTCCAGGTTTGGCCATGCCGTCCTCTGCGCGCTTCTGATCCTCCCACCAGCAGATGCCAAGAAAACACCAAGCTGTGAAGAAACACAATGCTATAACATAGAATGACAAGGATTAGTTCTTTCATAGATAAAAGGTTTCATTTTTACTTTCCCCACCAAAACTGATCTGACCTGTAGGGGTCTCTCTACCCCAAACTCAAAATTTCCCTGTTTTAAATGGAGCGTCATACCTGCTATGCAGGTCTGACAGATCAGGGTACAGCTGTGACGTTCTGTTTTTCACCTTTCTCTTTTCCTTTTTCTGTTTCACAACGCGCACTCTTACTGCTTCATTGTTCTCTGAAGACTCAGAGTCAGAGGACTTTCTGTTTTTCTCCCTTCTTTTTCCCTTTTCCTGTCTCACAACTCGCACCCTCACTGCTTCATTGTCCTCTGAAAACTCAGAATCAGAGGAGACCTTTGCCACTCTGGTGGTCTTATTTTTGTTCCTGACCGCCTGTTCAGGTTTAAACGGAGATGCAGAAGAAACAGGAGTTTGAAACACACCTGCCTGGGTCAAATGTTCAACATTGAATCTGGCACACCGGACTTTTAATGCCTCTTCCTGGCATCGTTCTCTCAACTCTTCTGTTGGTAATCCGTCTATTTCAGACATTGGGACCCCAGACTGTATTAAAACTTTCCATAAAGCAGAACGAGTTGGTCCCTGTGCATTACTTCGAGCATCCCTTTCTGGCCCATGACCCACATGTTGAAAACTATTTTCCTGGTTTTCTACTCTTTCTGTACTCCAATCTCCCAATGTTCCTAACTCCATGATTCGACTACGAATCTCAGACATAGAAACCTCTGGTGCACCAAGCATTACTGTCAAGATTGCGGCGCGATAGTGTACAGGGGCTGTCCTTATCAGCTGATCCCTCACAGCCTTTGGAATAGGTAACAGCTGGTACTGATCCACAGCAGCAACAGTTAAAGCATCCCTTACACACAATCGAACCAATCTCTGTACACACTCCCGAAGCGTGACCCACTGTCCTGTTATCTCTGGCCAGTCAGTGAAAGCTGGATAAACCTGGTGAACAGCCTCAGCATAAACATCAAATAGAGATCTAGAATAATTCCCTAAATCTCTCACTTCTCTGCGGAAATCAGCATTCACTGTGGTTTCTGTGGACAACCCAGCAAATGACAGCCCATCCCGAGCATCTATATCAATCTGAGCTGCTCCTTCTTCAGCTAATCTTGATAACCACACATCTGTATGTTCTCCCGTCTGCTGACGGAGCTTCCTGGACAAGTAAGCTACCTCCTCCTGAGTGTAATCTTCAGTTATCATTCTAAGTTCAGGCTGCGGTTGATCCTGTGGAACAGCATCCATAACTTGTACACCATTCTCATAAACAAAGTGACCATCTGCGTCTACTCTTGCTTGTAAAACATCTGGTCTCACTATCTGTTCCTGCCTCCTCCGTTGCACCGGCTTTACACTTTTGCTGCGGGATAAGGGGCGTAATGAGGTAGTGGACTCTTCCTCTTCTTCATCACTTAAATTATCTCCCCACAAATTTCCGTTCCAGTTAGAGGGATTCCAACCCGTACCTAACCCAGCTACAAAAGCCCGTACTCTTTTGGGTGATACAGACCGTTTCGTCTTCCTCTTTTTTTCTCTTTTTAACATGGACACCTGAGCCACTGCTTCCTCAGCAATCCGGGCCATATTTTCTAGCTGTGTAGTTAACAACTGCACATGCTGACGCTGTAATGAAGAGGTCAATTCGGCTTCTTCGAGTGCCTTTTTCTGTTTCAAACTTATTTCATTCTGCCTCTTCCAGGCAGTGGCACAAACCCACAAACGCCGTTGCAGTCCGTCTACTGGCGTTTTTATTTTCACGTCTACTGCTCGTAGAACTTCTAGCAAAGTCTCAGGGTCTCCATCTCGTAGAGACCCCTCCCAAGACTCGCAACGTCCTGCTCCGTCTCTCAGGCACAATGCTATGGACTGATAACAGGGTATTTCCCATCCTGGTAGTATTTCAGTCCTGTCCTGTGTCTTATCTCCCTTCGCTGATTTTCTCTTGAACATTCTTTTGAGCATTATGTAGTCTCTCTTTATAATCCTTCCAGCAACGCCAAAATGTTTTATGAAATATTATTTTACAAATATTTTATGAATTTTTATTCATAAATGTTTCATGAAATATTATTTATGCAGGATCGAGAGAGATCGGCAATTATCCTCAAAAGAATATCACAGCTCAAGAGACTTTACACTGGAAACTATTTTATGTTTAAAAACAAATGTTCTTTATTTTAACCATTAAATAGAAAACAAACAAGTAACATACATACATACATACATACAAGTATTAATGCATAAACAGATACTCTTACCGTTTGACATCAAAGTGAGAGAGCCGTTCGTCAATCACAGGCAGAGCGAGCATTAAAACAATCCGGGCGATTGCACATCCCCGTCCGACTCAAAAACTAACTCTGGGAGCTCAGCTCGTTTCTTTTTATTCCTTTAGACAAGAATCACTTGCGAAACAGAGTTGGCCGGGTTCTTTCCACAAGTAATACTTTATCCAAAGCAACAAAGTTCCAGAGATGCCTATGTGATGAACTCAGGAGATGAAACTGACTGTTCCTATGATGGAATCAGCCCAGTTTCAACTTCTCATAACAAAATTCCAAAGATACCTATAGTGATGAATAACAAAATTCCAAAGATGCCTATAGCGAGGAATAACAAAATTCCAAAGATGACATAGTGATGAAATTAGGAGTTGAAACTGACTGTTTCTGTATCAGCCCAGTTTCAACTTCTCATCTCACAACCAGTGACAAGACTGGAAAATTACACACAAAGTCTGAATGTTTCAGACTTTCTTAGACTGATCAGAGAACAAACTTATTTATTCATTATTCACTAACACACTTTCATCTAAAAACACATACCAGTGCTGTATTTACTGTACAACAGTACTGTTTGTAAGCGCGTTCGTAGGTCCGGAACGTCGTAAGTCGAGGCCGTTGTAAGTCGGGGACCACCTGTATATGTCTAGTATGCAAACGTAATGTTTAATCACTTATGCCAGGGGTGTCAAACTAATTTCCACCGAGGGCCACATCAGGTTAGTGGTTGCCCTCAAAGGGCCAGATGTAGCTGTAAGACAGTATAAATGTAGTTAAATTTAACTAAATGTATAGTAATGTAAATTAAACACAACTTCTCCTTATTGGTGAATAGCTTTTTTTTTTTACTTATTCAACTTATATATATATTTGCACAGATGTAGAAATATATGTCTACTTCTTACACTGTTATAATATAAAACCCTTTTGACTTCGTGATTATGTGACAATCAGACCTTTTAAGCTCTCAAGGGCCACATAAAAAGATGTGGAGGGCTACATCTGGCCCGCGGGCCTTGAGTTTGACACATGTGACTTTTGCTTTCCCCTCTTCACCCCCTTTTGTCTTTTGCAGTGACTCCTTGACTACTGGGGCATAAGAGACTATCATGTTCAGCACAGGCATCCTTGTGCTGACGTCTCCCCTTCAGACTCTCCCTTTACGCATTGCTCCAGTCCTCAGCTCAGCCGCTCAGCTCGTAGACCGCACGCTGTACGTCCACCTCCATCCTGGGTTGAACCTGAGCAGTGGGAGCCAGCCTCGACCTGTTTTTATCCCCCCAGTGGTGGACCTGTCCTCGCTCATCGCTCGCCTTTACAGCAATGCGACGGACGTATGTGGGCATTTAGATGTTCGCGTTTTGCTGAGTAACGTGCAATCCTGCAGTGTGGCGGCGACGCCAAACTGCCCCTTCCCCACGCCACAACCTCTGTCTCACTCCCCAGAGGTGGTGCTGACGGACTTTGCACTCCAGGACCCACATCAGTCCCATCAGGTCACGCAGTGTTTACAGAAGTACGCCGGTCTCTGCTATGTCTGTAGGCCTGGTATCCCATCGGTCCTGCTTCATTCACAGCTTGGAAAGCAGCAGAAGGAAGACCCTCTGCTAAATCAAAAGGAAAAGACAAAACCTTTGGAGACGTACAGTGATGTGGTGGTAGGGGGGACGTTTGACCGTCTGCATGGAGCCCACAGGACATTACTCAGCATTTCATGTCTTCTGGCAAACAAAAGGGTTGTCATCGGTGTGTGCGACCATGCTATGCTTAAAAGTAAGTACCGGTATTCATTTAAAGTCAGTGAAAAGCAAAACCACAACCAGTTGTCCTGACTTCATTTTATCTCCGGTTTTAGAAAAAGTTCTAAAGGAACTGATCGAACCGTACTCCGTGCGAGTGCAGAAACTTCAGGAGTTCCTACAAGACACCAAACCCTCGCTGCAGGTGGAGATCGTGCCTCTTGAAGACCCATTTGGAGTGTCTATAGTGGACCCCCAGCTGAAGTGCATTTTGGTCAGCGAGGAGACTAGAAAGGGAGGCGAAGCTGTCAACAAGAAGCGCATAGAGAATGTAAGTTTGAATTAAAACGTTTAATTTTCTTCATGTTTGCACTTTGATACAATCAGAAGAAAGGTGAGCATATTCAGTCAGATTAATTTTAAGAAAGGATGGCACTGTGTCAGAATCACATAATCCATAAAATGAATGATCTAGACACTAATTTTATTGGATCAGGGTTTGATTTAAAACAACAGAACTCTAAACTCAACTGAGATCACTGGAACAGTTTATTGAAGCTCTTATAGTTCATTGCTTAAAAATAAACAATGTCTACATGTTTTACTGTTTTATTTTTAAACCAGGGCCTTCCACCTCTTGTCCTCCATGAGATCCAGTTGCTTAAAGACGCCCACCGCAATGAGATCGAGGAGGAGAAGATCAGCTCCTCCAGTCTACGCTCTCGTCTGCTGGGCACCCTCCTTATTCCACCTAAAGTAAGGGCTGCTGGGTGATCAAATAATGTTGTAAAGATAGCTTTAAGAGTAAACAATGAGCATCAGAATCGTGTTTACCAAAAGAGAAGAAGGGGGCGGAAAATGTAGTTTTAATGTAAAACATAATATTAGATGAAAAACTAACATTACTGTTCAGCATAAAATACTTACAGTATCTAATCTCAGTAAACAAGACTGACCATATTTTCTGGACTATAAGTCTCTCCAGAGTATAGGTTGCATCAGTTAGAAAAATGCCTCATGAAGAGGAAAAAAACAATATATAACTCACTTTGGAATATAATTCGCATTTATTTAGAAGTGTATTGCACAAAGTGCAAGATCAGACATTTAATCTGAAATAACAATAACACAGAATATACCTGGGATCCTGAACAGGTTTAATTAACATAACGAGCCAACGAGTCTGACAAGCAAGTTACTGGTAAATTCACCAGTCTCATTCCACATCAGTTTTGGGGTCATTTGGTGTTAGTGGTAGAGGAACAACATATACGTAGTTGTCAAAAGCCTAGAGGGCCCTCTCGCGGCTGCAAATGGTGATGTTTACTCTTTGGTTCATGTCTGTATGGATGAACATTTAATGTGTCAATCAAAAATTGTGTAATGAAAAGGGAAGGGAAAAAAGTATATAAGTTGCTTCGGACTATAAGTCGCAGGACTTGCCAAATTATGAAAAAAAAAGTGACTTATAGTCTGGAAAAAACGGTAGGTGTATCTTTGAAAGTCATAGTGCTGCTTGTAACATTTTTATTTTGAATTCTGAAGGATATCGGTATGTTTTTTATTTTTAAAAAGTGTTAAGAAATTATTAGTAAAAAATGAACTTCTATGAAAAAAGTGATTGTGCAGGAACAAAATAACCTTTTTATCTTTCTAATTAAGGGTAAAGTTTTCTGTAAAGATGAAATCTTCAACTTTAGTCAGTCAAAATGTTGTGGCAGGAGTACCGGTAGCTAACATCCTGAAGTTGGAACCGTTTTGCACAGAGGAATGAACTCAAACTTCTTCAGATTTGCAGAAATGATCATTAGTTTCTCATATTGCTGTGCAAGAAGATATCAGTCACAAGGGTACATGACTATTTTATTAAATAAGTTCAACAAAAATTAGACCCTTTTTTTGTCTTTGTTTGCTTTTAAAATCTGTGAATGGTTAAGTCATATTCAAGCAAAAGTGTTTTTGAACACATTTTGACTACTAGGTGATTATAATAGCTTTATAACCTCGGCTAAGGTTTATGTGAGAGAATCACTCAAGCAGTTGTTTTTTCTTCCCTATTTTATCGATTAATACTTATTTTTTATTGGAAAACAATATTTCCTAATATGTTTTCATGTCTCCTTTTATTTAACCAGGCATAAACACTAAGAATAAATTTGTTGCTGTGCAGGCCTGGCAGCACCAACAGGTACCTGTAGGGTCAAGTGAAGGGAAGTAAGGCAAAACCATTAAACATAGAAGTCATTAACAAGCCATGAAACACAAATTACATTAACAGAAGTTCATTGTTAATGTCAAACGGCAACATTACTAAGCATGAAAACATTTGCAAGTATTTAAAAAAAAAAAGGCTTTTAAACAATTTTTAACACTAGAACCCGAGACAAGTGAGGTCAGACCAGATCCATGTGTACCGTTGTTTATTCTTCCTAAAACCCTCCAATGAAACGGTGCATTCTTTTGGGGGGAAATGATCCAAATTGTTTATTTCTTTAATTGCTTACTGAAACAAAACATTAAATCCAAATTAATAATTTTCCTCCTTTTAAGAAAAAATTCTGCAATAAACGAGCAAAGAGTGGACGTGGATCCATAATCCAGCACGTGTCTTTTATGACACAATAATTATTTCTGGATGATAAATATACAGTTTTAATTTGTTGGTATGTGAACTTGTTTCCCATTTTCTGTGTCCCTGGTTATCTGATATGAATTTTTGCTGTGAGCGTGCACATCCAGAGCGGGTCTGACGTATTTTAACCGTTTCATTTCACTTCCTGGGGCAACGTTTGTACATGTGTCACCTCCACCTGTAATCTCGTGTTTCAGCGCTGCTGTGTTTGTTGCATCTCGTGTCTCCTCTGTGCCAGGACACGTCCCACCTCCCTCCTCGTCCCTATGTGATTGGTCTGACAGGAGGCAGCGGCAGTGGAAAAAGCTCCGTTGCCAAACAGCTGGAGGCTCTTGGCGCAGTCGAGATCAACTGTGACAAACTGGGTCACGAGGTGTACCAGCTCGGCACCGAGGCCTATCACAAGGTGCTGCGAGAGTTTGGGTCAGGTAGGAGAACATCAGTTGTATTTGGCATCCCCACTGATTAAATATAGAATGACACTGATTTGTGTTAAAAACAACTGTGATCACTGGCAGAATAAAATAACTCCACTGCTTTGATACGTTCCTTTTGTTTCTTTTTAGAAATACTGAATGAGGATAAAACCATCAACAGACGTGCATTAGGGAAAAATGTTTTTGGGAACCAGGTAATGTGTTCTTCTTCAGAATGTTTCCGCCTTTCTGCAACAATGGAGCCACGTTTTTTTGAGCCACGCGTTTGTTTCAGGAGCGTTTAAAATCTCTAACGGACATCGTGTGGCCTGAGATCGCACTCCTGGTGAAGAAAAGAATCAACCAAGCCAGAGACGAAGGTTTGGAGTTTACTTTTGTATTCTAAGCACGGCTTCTTTTTTTGTGAAAAGTTTCTATACGTTTAATCTTTTTTTCATCTGTGTTGGAATCAGTGCTGTTGTCATAACGGCCTGCTGGGACTGATTTGAATGCCTAAATGTGCTACAAAACTTTATTTGTACCATCTTGTCCTCTTCTGAGAAATATTTTAGCTTAATCTCCAAGAAGTTGTTTGTATGTTGTCTTATAGGCAAATAACAGAAAATAATTCAGCATCTGGGATTCTGATGAATCACTGACCAATCTTCCTGTTTTTATAGTCTACAGTAGAAACTATAAATTATCAAACTGGATCAAAAAAATGAATATATGCATTTAAAGTCAGAGGAATTATTAACAGCCTTCAAGCATGACTTAATGAAAACTGGGATGAAAGAGATGTTAATGGTGCTTATGAAGTATTCCTTAGTGTATTGTTATTACGGTAGTTAATTATCCAGTTTTCAAAAAATACTTGAACAATTATTTAACAGTCATTTAGAAAACATAAACTACTCTATGAGAGTCAGTACGGGTTTAGATCAAATAGTTAATCATCATTGGCACCATGAGACTCAGTAGTAGAATATATGACTAATTCCATGACAATAATCTGAATGTGGTTAACCCCGAGTTGCTCCCGGTAGGACTGGAAAGCACCTTACATGGCAGTCTGCCGCTACCGGTGTATGAATGTGTGTATGAATGGGTGGATGGTTGGTATTGTAAAGTGCTTTGGGGCCCCTCACAGGGGGCTGGAAAGCGCTATATAAATAAGCTCCATTTACCATTTAGGTCATTTATTGATTTAAGAAAGGCTTTGGACACAGTAGGTCTGGTCTCTTCAATTAAACTGCTCCAGGGGCCACAGTTACTGAAAGCCAAGAGCTCAGGGGCCGGGCATCCAGCAGTTGTCATTAAGTAAGGTTGTTTTATGATTTAAAATCTAGTTTTATTTAAAAATAAACCCATTGTTGGGCCAAACTGAGCACACCCATGGGCCTGATTTGGCCCCCGGGCCACCAGTTGAACAGCCCTGCAATTAGATCATGATATATTATTTGATAAACTGGAATAATAGCTTTAAAATTGGTCAAGAGTTCTGGTATTTAAGAAAAAGGCAACAGTTTATGAAGCTAAATGATTGTTGCTTTTTATGTTTGTGCATTGATTGTGGTGTTCCTCAGGGGTCATTTTTAGGCCCTAAACTTTTTTTATTTTATACATTAAGAACATTTGCAATGTGCCCAAAATGTTTAAAATTATACATATTTTTTGTGCAGGTAACAGTTTGCAGAATTTACTTGATGAAATTATGACTGAAAAAAAATAATGAAGATCTGGTTTATAGAAATAAGTTGTCACTTAATTTGAATTAAACTAAAATAACGTTATGTGGAAGTTCTACATCAAATACACAAGTAAAGATTAAAATTAATGGGGTTGATATAGAAAGAGTTAGTGACATCAGATTTCTTTGGGTAATGGGGGATGAGAGGATTAGTTCATTCTAAATCATCAAAATGCATTGCAGTACTGGATAAGACCGAGCAGGCATTAGATCAGGCATCACTCCATATCCTCTGTTTGCTAGTTTCACCTTATTTAAGCTACTGTGTGGAGATCTGGTGTAATAATTATAAAACATTACATTATTTTTTTTATTCTCCAGAAAAAAGAAAAAGCAGTTTGTTAAAGGGATCAGACAAACTGTTCTTACATAACAAAACACTGAAACTTCCAGATCTATAAAATTCCAAACGCTACAAATTTTGTTCAGAGCCAAACAAGAGAATTTGCCTACAAATATTCAAAGTATGTTTCTTTTTCGGGATGAAGATTACAGTTCAAGGGTTTATGTTAGCTGAAAGTTGTTGATGAGCTCGCTGTGAGGAAGATTTTTTTTGTGTGTTTCGGTGTGTGGAGTTTAAGCAACATGTCCTAACATAAAAATGTTTCTAAAAGAAACTATAAATAAATTATTTGTTTGAAATATAAAGATGTGTAACAATTATTCAATTCAATTCAGTTTCTGTATATAGCGCCAAATCACAACAAAGTTGTCTCAGGGCACTTTACAGGAACATTCACATACATAGAAAAGTAAATTGGTAAAGTTCTCTATCTAAGGAATCCAGCAGACAAGTTGAATCTTGGCTTCGTCACAGTCTCCCATCCTGAGCAAGCACAAAGGCAACAGTGGAAAGAAAAAACTCCCTTTTAACAGGAAGAAACCTCCAGCAGAACCAGGCTCAGGACGAGCGGCCGTCTGCTTTGACCGGCTGGGTTTGAGAGGACAGGAAGGGGAGCGAAGTGCTCTGTTAGGAAATATGGAACAATAAGATCTGTAATATAAGATGGAGCTAGGTTGTTGAGAGCTTTGTAGGTTAGAATATTTTGAATTAAATTCTGGATTTGACAGGGAGCCAATGGAGCTTGATAGCTTGTACTAAATTGTATTTGAATGTTGTAAATATGTCTATTACTTTCATTAGTGATTGTATTAATAATAAGGAACTGGGTAAGTAAAAATTGATAAGTAATGGTGAATGGGTGGGATTAAATAAGTACGTACTTCTTTCCACTCTTTTGACATGAGCTGAACAAAACTTGGAGCAATACTTGTGCACCTTTTTATTTATATATATATATATTTTATTTATCTCTTCTTTGCATAAAATGAATGTATGTAACATGTTTGAAATAAACCAAACGACAAAAAGCTAATTATGCTTTAAGGGTCACATAGTGTTGTTTTAGTTGTTGTTTGAACCAGTTTAAACACTTGTCAGTCGTTCTAGTTTGCTATATGGTGTTATTAATTAACAGAAGTCAGGCTGGACTACAAATGAGTCGACCAGTCAGAAAAGATTAACTTGGACCTTCGTATCTATTACCTCTGTGTGCATCTTAAAGGTACGCAAGATACTGAAGGGCAGGAGAAAACCAAAATAAGGGTTTTTGATTCCTGCAGGGTCTTTAATGTCCAGATTTTGCTTTTTAGGTCTTCATTGCATCAACTCTTTTTTTTTTGTATGTGTTTTCTGCTTTTATTCGTTCTTTTGGAGTTCTGAGGATTCCAGATGTAATTACACAAACAAAACTAAAATGAATTGCCACCGAACATTCTAACACACTTTCTTATACATCAAAGTTGTTACAACTTAAAGGGAATTGAGATTTTTGTGAGACCGAAATTTAGAACCAGTTTGAGGGGTCGGTCAACCTCGATCCAAGGAATTAGATTGTGGAATAATTTGGAAGCCGAAATTAAAAATGCAAACTCAATATCTTCATGTAAGAATATGGTTTTTAAAAAAAATATTTGCAAAAGTATATATAAAATAATTTCTTGTCTATTGTTGAATTTGTTAATTACATGTGTCGTTCCTTTTTTGTCTTCTTGACTTACAGTATTATTATTATTATTGCATATTTCTCTCTTTTTCTAGTTGCTTATTGAAGGTTTTCTGTTTGAATTGATTTGTTCTGTACAATGGGGGCAGATAGAATAAGATACTCTCTTCATTCTGCCACCCTTCATTTTAAATTTATATTTTATGTCTTGTGTCATGTATCTATTAAATTTACAGCCATTATTTTTATTTGAAAGGAAATTTTTTTTTAAATACCCATCATGCAGCAGTCTTGTGAGAAGGAAATTATTTGCAAACCTGCAAGAGTTGGCTCTTGAAACAGGTTTTAATTGAAGCTAATTAGAACTGAAATTAAATACAATTGTATTGAAAAATAAATAACTTTATATTTTGTATTCATTTTTAGGGCTAAATTTGAATCCTAAGGGTTTTTTGAGGTTTTGAGTTACAATTGAACTTGCAGAAACTGGAGAAAAAAAATCATATATATATATTTTTTTTTTTTAAACTGGCATTAGATTTTCTAATTAGATCTAAATAGATTCAAGCAGGTACATCTGCAGTTTCATACATGAGAAACTTCAAGGCTTTAATACTGAACTTTGTCCTGGGGTTGACTGAAAACTAAAGTTTGGTTAATGAGTAAAGCAGTTGAAACTAGAAAAAAATAAACTCCATGTTAATGTTGCTGTTTGTTCTGCTGCATGTTGGATCCTCCCCAAGCTGTTTGTGTCCTTTAAATTTTAATATATTTTGCAGGGAAACGGGTCTGTGTGGTAGATGCAGCGGTTCTTCTAGAGGCCGGCTGGACAGACTTGGTCCACGAGGTCTGGGTCACCATCATCCCTGAGGAGGTGGTAATGTGTTCACATGATGATTCAGCTTTGTCATAAGATGCTACGATGGAGGAAAAAGTTGCGACACTTTCTCGAATTGTTTTAAATTTGTACCGTGTCTGTTTTTTTAGCTTTTAGATGTCGCCACTAGAGCGCGCCACCGTTGTTTCATCCGCCTCTTGTTTTGCCTTTTCTTCCCAGGCGGTGTTGAGGATAACGGAACGGGACGGCGTCAGCGCAGAGGACGCCCAGCGCAGGCTGCAGAGTCAGTGGCCGAACGACAGACAAGTCGAGCACGCCAACGTGGTGCTGAGCACTCTGTGGGAGCCAGAGGTCACGCACAAACAGGTCAGACACGTCATCCCATCTTCAGTCACCAGATGTGGGTTTCATAACGTTATTCTGGATGTTCTTTGTCTTTAAGGTACTGAAAGCTTGGCGTCTTCTTCAGACGAGGATCCAACAGAAAGCCGAGGGACTATAGGAACATGTCTGGGTCTCTGCATCACATCAGCACTGACTCATGCGCACACAACATGCATCTGTCAGGCCTAAGGACGCGTGTGTGCATCGATGACTAATCCAAATACGGATACGCTGCCTTAAAAGAAGGAAAAAAGAAGTAAAGTCATGAAACTACTGCAAAATATCCAGAAAACTCCCTCCCTTCATTGGCCAAGACCTGCTTCCATTTTCATCTATTTTTATTATAGAGCTGCAGGAGCTAAGAGGTGAACTTTACAATAAATTAAGTGTACAGTAAATCTTTTTATTAATAAAGCATTGGTCAGATTTTAACCTATAGTCAAAAGTCAACTTTATTGTCAAAACTGCAATATGTACAGGACATACACATGATTGAAATTGCATTTCTCTCAGTCCCTCGGTGCATCAGTAACCATTTAAACACTAAAACATTTAATAAACCAGCATAAAATGAAATAAAAGTGTAATACTGTCCTGAGTTTTTGCATAGTAGTATAAAAGTATGAAAAGTTACACCAACACTAAAACACTAAACATTTAATAAACATAATCATAAAATGAAATATTACACTTTTATCATTTCATTCTATGATTCTGTTTATTAAATGTTTAGTGTTTGTGTTGGTGTAACTTTTCTTTTCATACTTTTATACTACTATGCAAAAACTACTATGCAAAAACTCAGGACAGTATAACACTTATTATTTCATTTTATGCTTGTATATTACGGTATATAACTCATTTATTATAGATTTTTATTTAAAAGAACAGCAGTCTTAAGTGATAAATGAACGTTTTTAAGCTGTAAGCTAATAAGGACTTTAGCCTTAAGAGTCTCAGGAAAGCAAACCGGATGGAATTATGAACTTTTTTATTTTTAATTTCTGCCTTTGGCGAAAGTCTTTAAATTGTTGAGGCAAGGCAATAAAGAGAAAACTAAAAGAAAATGCATTAAAGACTAACGTAAAACATTAATAAAATTGTTAAATGGAGATGGGGAAGTTTTGTTTGTAGGAAATCAGTACATTTGTTTAGAAACTTTTTATTAGTTGAATGTATAAGATGGATGACGAGTACAATCAGACATGTTTTCTGCATGTTTTACATGAGCCAGTTGCAACTTGACCACACAACTTCCACCAGAATATTTCAGCGCCGCTTTGTCCGACAGTCCCTGAAAGCCTCGGATTAGGGTTGTCAGAGCGCTAATAATGCAAGCCACAGAAAATGTATTAATGTTTACAAAACATGCAAATACTCTGCTTTAGTCGTGCTACAACAGAAACAAGTAAATTGTTTCATCAAAAACATGAAATAAAATGTTTTTTATCAATACGACCCCCTTTTCCTCATTTAGAACATTTTACTCCACAGACGTTTCTTTAAAATGTTGCCTTTATAAACATTTATATGCGAGCCTAATATACAAAATGTGCATTTATTGTGAAATTTATAAAACTAATCTCAAAGCCACATATTAAAAGATACAACGTGCACTAACAGTAAAAATGAGTGAAACTAAAGCATCTCAAATCTATTTGACAGTTTATGATAAACTCGTGAAAAACTGCAGGTTTGCGCAAAAAGGAAATCCTACGCCTGCCTGCTCACGTTCTCTTAAAGCTTCACGTGCAATTTCGCAGCACACATCGCTTCCCCCAGCTGGTTTTTGGCTCTGCACACGTAGACCCCCGAGTCGGAGGGCGTCAGACCAACCAGAACCAGAGAACAGAGTCCGTCTTCGAGCTGCTGCACGGCCGCTCTGCTCGAGTCGGACAGCAGCTCGCCGTTGTGAAGCCACTTCACCTCAGGCTGTGGGTGCCCTATAGGATTGAGAAAGCTTCACTAGAAAACAATATACCCAAGTCCTGATTGCATGTGGGCATCATTTTAAATCTATTTAAAGAAAATATGGCTTTTATAGTCCGTAAAACTGAAAGCATGTGATGGAGTCTGTTCCTACCATCAACGAGGCAGGTCAGCTCAGCAGTCGCTCCCTTGGGAAGGCTGGCGTCCCGCAGGGCCCGCTGGAAGCGAGGCTCGCTCTGCAGCTGCTCGTCCAGCGACCGGATGGCCTCCTCTGCCTCCCGGCTCCAGGCTGGCTCTGGATCAGAGAGGGGAGAAACGAAATCCTTGCTGATCACAAGAGTGTGAACTGGAAGTGACATGACATCGCCACGCTGCGAGTCATCGGCCGTATGGAGGCAGAGCGGTGGCGAAGGAGCGCATGGTGTGTGTGTGTGCGTTACCCTCAGAGGAACCGCCAGGAGAGTCCGGCCTGCTGGAGAGGTTAGCGATGCGTTTCAGGGCCAGGACGGCTTGGCCCGTTTTCTGGAGTTTTGAAGGGAGAAACACAAACACACTGCATGACAAACCAATCTCATAGCTGAACTCCAAGTTTATGTTTTGACTTGAGATGAAAATCAAAACTTTAATTACCATATTTTCTCTGCACAGCTGCACCTTTTTGCATACATTTTTAAGTTCTGCAACTAATATACATTTTCCCCCCATCTTTATATCCCAGTGTTTGGCTGAGATCTGATTATCTCATTTATTCTGACATGCAAAATATTAAGCATTACCATTTTCAGCCACTAGAGGGCCCTCGAGTAGTACGGCAAGCCAAGTGTCTCATTAATAGGTAAAATAAAATTGGCTATTAATGTGACACTTGGCTTGCCATACAAAGCCACCTTCGTCTCTCCAGAACTCCTGAAGCAAACATCAAATCAGCTGCATTTCAGCGCGCCGCCCAGGCGAAACGCAGCTGATTTGACCGTTAAAGTGCATTTATTAAGGAAAAGTTCAACAGAGACATGCCTGTTGCTATATTGTCGAGCAAACAAATAATTGTTTTTATACGTTTGTCTTGTTAAAGTCCTCCCGTGCACGCTCCTGCAGCCGCCATTTGGCAGCCAGTCGATTTTTGGCACAACACTGGCCCATGTTTCAGGGTGGTCAGCGGTGATGCATTATGTGAATTACTTATGTTTTTCTCTACTTTATTAGACTTTTTTGGACTGATGCAACTTATACAGTGATGCGACGTGTACGGCAGAAAGTACGGTAGTCAATTCAAAGGTTATGACATTTTCAGTTTATACCTTCCATTTGCATCTGGCCAGGAAACGCTTCATCTTGTCTTTCCTCAGGGATTTAGTGGGTCTGCGGTTCAGAGGGGTAAACGAAGCCATCCAGGAGTGGGCGAGGGCCTCCGTGCAGGACAGCCTGGCTCTGGAGGTTAAGTGAACATTATTCATTTGTCTTTGCAAGACGTGATCAAAAAGAAGAAGAAGAAAGTGCAGACGAACCTTCGATCTTTCTTCAGCAGGGAGCTAATAAAGTCTTTGGCCTCATCTGAGATGTCTTCAAAACTCTCAGGGTCAAACTCGAAGTCGGCGGCCGTCACAAGAGCTAAAGTCTCTGCGTCGTTGTTCCCTTGGAACGGGGATTCTCCGCTGAGCCTGGATGACAAATGGCCCAAAGTTTAGCTCCTCAACATCTGTAACACTGACCAAGTTTTATCCATTTTGGATAAGCTCATGTTGATGAGCTGTGGCAGCCATCTTGAATTGAGTTGACTGCGAATGATAATGGCAGCAGATGTTACACGGTCTGGTAGTGCTCAGATGTGTGTCGGGGTTCAGTATCAGCTACTACCACACCACATCTTGTGTTAACATCTTTATATTGACTAACCATTTTATAGTTTTAAGGAACGTTTGCCATGGCAACCAACCATATTGAATTGGATTAACTCCAAAGTGAATCAGCTATAGATATATGGAAAGCATTTTCATTCAAAATTAAATAAAGAGTGTTATTTAAAAATTATTAACAAATATTCCATTAAATAGATAAATGTGCCCATGAAAGAAAAAGCCCCGCCCCCTCACTTGAATATAAGAACATGAAATAAAAAGCACTTAAAATGAAAAATGGGGTTAAAAAATAAAAGCCCCTGAAATATGTAAAGTAGCTTTACTAAATAAAAGTGTCACAAAATGAAACTCAGTTATTAAATAAATAAAATCTTGAAATAAATAAAAATGTATCTTGAAATAGATAAAATATAAATCTTGACAAAATACAATATACATCTTGAAATAAAAAATAAATCTTGGGGAAAAATAAACATTTCTATTTAAATGATTTATTTCATGGTAATATTTATTTCAGGGAACATATATTAATAATTTTTAAATACTGCAACACTGAATTTATTTTATTTATTTAATGGAATATTTATTAATGATTTTTAAATAACACTATTTAAGTTTGAATGAAATGGCTGATTACTTTCTGCAGGTTTCATTCAGATTTGTTCAGTGGTTCATGAGATATTTTGCCAACAGGCACGCAGACACAGTTAATATTGATTTAATTTACTCCAGGGAAATGAAGCATTTTTGACAAATTTTAAGTTTCCTGATCATAGTAGGACAGAACCAGCAGATGGCGCTAAACAGTAATTATCACACTCAAACATGCAAGAAATCAAACAAAATGTAGACTGAAGTCTTTGTTTGTTTCCATCTCACTTTTGATACATTTAGTGAAGCCCAAGAAGCTGAACCTACAAAATGAAGCAGATCACTCCAATGCTCCACATGTCCGTCTCAAACCCCACCGGCTCGTAGTTGACCACCTCAGGTGCCACAAACTCTGGAGTGCCATGCATCACCATCACAGGTTTACCCTTCTCTGAAAAACAAGACAAAATATGATCAATCTTCCTGGCTTTCTAATCATAGCCAGATGTTCTGCCTCACTGATATTCACATATTTATCTGCCTTTACTGACATGAAGTTAATCTTTTAATCTGTTCAAAGAGCTGCCATGACATCACTGCAGTCGCAAACCTACAGGAATTCAGACATTCCTTGATCTTATCATTGCCACGAGTGTTTTCTTACCCAGTTCAGTGGCTAAACCAAAGTCGATTATCTTGATCCGTGTGCCGGACGGATCCACGCACACAATGTTCTCCGGTTTGAGGTCCAGGTGGATGATGTTCTGCTTGTGAACGTACTGCATGCCCTCCAGGATCTGCTGCATGTAGCGTGCACTGGTGGGCTCCGTGTGTTCAAAGTGGTCGTCCACGATGCGTTCAAAGAGTTCCCCGCCTGCGATGCTAAACGGACAAACAGTCACCCATGTTACCAAAGCTCATGCTCAGTCCAGGTACAGATCCAACAATGTTCAAGTCAGGTCATCTGAATGGTTTCTTTCGTTATTTGTTTTTTGCTGAGACATTTCATCCTTCATGCACATTCTTCAATCTGAGGAGCCACCAAACAAACTGAGTCCCACAAACAGCGCACTCCAATAGTGAAAAAAAAAAAACAGTTTGCTGGTGATAAGTCACCTGTGCTCACGGCATGAGCTCAAGCCTTGAAGATGCAGGAAAAACATGGCCATGTACAGTATGTATCACTTACAAGGACTTTATAATTCTCAGAAAGTCTGAAAAACTCGTCTAAAGTTTATCCAAAATGTGGCTGCTAGAGATTTTTTTTTACCCTCCTATTTTATTTTCTCTTCATTGGCTCCATTAAAATTCAAGACAGTTTTACAATCTCACTTCCAACACACAAAGCTCTCAACAACCAACTTCCATCTTGAATTGAGGATTTTGTTGTTTCATATTTCCCAGACAGAGAACTTCATACTCAGACTGCAGGTGTACTTGTGGTAGAGTTTCCAAAGGTAGAATGGGAAGCAGGGCTTTCTCTTGTGGAACAAACTTCTAGTTTCTGTCCGTGAGGCTGACATCTTGTCTACAACTAGGCTTAAGACTTTCCTTTTTGATAAATCCTAAAGTTTGGTGTTTTCTTGGGTTATCTTTGCTATCCCTTGCTTTTGTTGCTATAGGCTTAGACTACTTTAGGATAAACTGACCACATCTCCCTCTACTGCTGTCGGTACTTGTTCTTCTCCAAATCTACTGGTATTTACAATTATTGCCATCTTCCACCTGTTTTGTTTGTTTTTCTTCCCATAGGATCCACAACTAAACCAATCTTCATTTGTGTCTCATTCCTGTCCGCTCAAACTCGAACAGTCAAGGCAGATGGCCGCTCGTTACATACTGCTGCCAGTGTCTGAAACTCATCGCATACGTACAAAAAGTTTACCACATGAAGATTTCTTACTACTCCATAACCATGGCCAACTCTGAACGAGTATCGTAGGCTGCCAGACACTGGACGATCTTCGGGTGCCGAAGCTTGTTCATGAGTTGGATTTCTTTGCGAGCTGCTGATTTATCCTTGGAAGTTCGGGCTCGGTAGAACTTGGCCGCACTCTCTTGACCCGTCTCCTTGCGAGTCAGCCGGTACACCTCGGCAAACTTTCCACTGTTTAAAGGAAAAACATTTAAGAAGCATCGTCAATGGTCAGCAACTCAACCAAAGAACTGGTGAGGATTTGATCTTGTTAAATAAAGTGATGAACTGGAAAAATAAAATCCTTGCTTACACTCCCAGTTTCTCGTGCACATTGTAATGATCCCTGACCTTGTGTTTGGTGTCAATGGTCACAGTAACGTATGACTCTGGCTCTCCTTTCTTTTCCTCTTCGGGTACAAACATACAAAAAAAAAATCAGTTTTCTCACAGTTATGTTAAACACACAACTTTCTGGCTTTAGTTTCTACTCACTTGTAGTCGCCATCTTGACACATTCAGACTCCCGGCTCGGCTCGCTGATCCCTACCGAGTTGTACGCTCTGACGCGGAACCAGTACTGTCCCAGAGGCTCCAAGCCCGAGTGAATGTGATATGATGTGTTTTCACACCTGCTTATTTCAGTCCAGCTCCCAGGCTTGTTGGAGACTTCTGGACTGACTTCTACAATGTATCCCAACACAGCTGTGCCTCCGTCGTAGCTAGGGCCAGTCCAGGAGAGAACCAGGGATTTGGTTGACGCACTGGAAACAATGGGCTGGGACGATGGTGGAGTGGGTCGGTCTGAGGAGAAGAGAAATTATATATTGACATGTAAGCCTGCAAACACTAAGTTTTATTGCCAATTTATCCTTCTTAAGTCATTTTGTTCCCAAATAAATAGGTTTACACCGTTTTACACCGGATGGGAGCAGAGGTGGCTTGTCTGTGAATTAGACTAACAAAGTTCTTTGAGAAACCTCTGTTGTTGGTTTGTAAGGTGTTTTTTGTCAATCTACATACAGTTGTGTGTCTTCTGTCAGAGACCTCAAGGGAACCCCCTACTGTTAAGGTGTGATCTGTCAATTTACATGTATGTGTTACCTCAGCTTGCAATTTACATATGATGGTGCGTGTTTCTTAAGACTGTTATAACTCCACACACTCACAGTTTGTTTCAGTGAATTGAAAAAGCCCTCTGGATAGAGGTCGAAACGTCTTCTGCAACAAATAAAGTCCAGTTGATCTTGTATTGAACGCCTTTTTGGTTGTTAATGTGTCTGGAGCAAGAATAATAAATGGTAAAAGTGATGATATAGCACCTTTCCATCTTATCAAGATACTCAAAGCACAGTCTGTGTCCTCATTTACCCATTCATACAGCACTCTACTATACCTTTACGAAGAATAATCAGTGCCTTCACATTCCTACACAAATGAGACGCACATCAGAGGCAATGAGGGGTCCAGTGTCTTGCCCAGGAACACTTAGGCATGTGACTGCTAGTGGAATCCATCCCCCAACTCTCACATACGAGGACCACTGATCTAAGCCACCCCAGAAGTGATGATCAAGCAGTTCTAAGGAACAATATTGTCCTCAGACCTCACCTACAACACTGAGATCCACTGTGTGCTGAGCAGAGCCGAGTCTGTTTTGAACGACAATAGTGTATGAGCCTGCGTCTTCTGGGACAACTTTAGAAATCTCCACGCTGCTTTGGGACCCCGTCCTCTGAACTGAAGTCCGAGGGCCTCCCACCACCACCTGGATTGAAAGAAGGTATCCAGAAGAGTTTTTAAAAAAAAGAGAAGTTTGAACGACTGGAAGGCACACATGGATCAGCTCTTAAATAACGTCAGCCTGTAAGAGCTTTACTTTGCGTTTGTTGTAAATCCAGCAGCAGGCCACAGGAAGAGAGCTGCTCTTGAACTCACACTTTAGCCGAGCCTGCTCACCCACACGAGCCTCAACCTTCTCTGGTGGGTCAAGGAACAATACAGAAGGCCCTGTTTTCACAAGAGAAAGACATGTGTAACTGAATTTAAAAACTTTGCTCGGTTGCTTACTTGAAGTGGATTTTCTTCCCTTACCTTTGTTTGTGGGGAGTTTCGCTTGAAGGCTGGTGCCTCTGATAACTGAGGAATGAAGCAGGAAGTGGGTTTACAGGTGCGCTGCATGATAGGGCAATTTAAACAATGGCTAACCAATCAGACGGCAGCAGTCAAGTTGTGAGGATATCAGTGAGGTAAACTCACAGCCAATGAACTGTCAGTTAGTGGTGTGCGATACTGCTAAATTTGCTATGATCCAATACCAAGTACATGTCCAGTACTGTATTACCAATACTGATTCCGATACCGATTGTTTTTAATAATCACAGTGAATTTTGATGACGTTTAAAGTGAGACTAAACCCAGGTTGAGACGGTAACTCCTCCTTCCAAAATCTCCCTGAAAATGGGCGTGTCGAGAGACAAGGAAGGGTGGAGGTAGAGTTGTGCTTTTGTTCACGCCTCCACCTGCAACAACCTAAAACAAATTAAACCTCTAGCCAACAACATACACCAAGCAACAACAAAGAATAAACATGTAGATGTATTTATCCATTCCACCCATTCCATCCAAAACCAAAGGCCTAAAAAAATGAAAATGAAAATAAAAATAAAACCGCTTGTCAGGAGTGAAATGCAGCACTTCCATATAAGGTATGCACTTCTCATCTCTGCAGGGGATTGGCTCTGCTTGAACCACCTGTGTGACATCACACATGAGCAGACATGTCACACATGAGCGTTTGCACAAATAAGAAAATTAAGGTGTAATCCACCAGTTCAACCCATAGAACTACCGTAAACACATTTTTAGACCAAATATTGCCAAATATTGCCAATTTACACAGATATGCACAATTATGTGAGAATAAACACAGCCATAGTGCTAGATAACATTTTAAACACATTCTAGGGAGTTTATCAGCTAAAAAAAGTTAATTTTGGGTTTAGTCGCACTTTAAGTGTTTTGTGATTTTTCCTTTTGATCATTTATTAGTTGAAACCCAAGATAGAATCAGGCAAAGTTTATATGTAAATAATACTTTATTATAATAAAAAAAGAAAATCTGAAGAAAAAAATATGCTGCTGCTGGGTCGGGCCTGCTCGCTTGCTTGTCTGGCGCCGCTGAGTCACGTGATGGTACAACATCAAAACACTGTGGGTAGGGGGCGGAGCAAAGTTGTGACAGGAGCGGCACTTACAGTCAGCTCACATCTTTGATGAAACCGCAGCATGCAGGAGAAAAACTGAAGTTAAAGTATCAATCTCATTACACTGGTATTGATCAATACCAATGTATGTATGTATCGATGTTATTGATATTTGGATACACAGTAAAAAAAAATCCATAAAAAAACGGAAAATGTCCTGATAATTTTCTGCCAGTACAGTACATTCTCCATTTTTTACAGATATTTCCGTAAACCCTAAAACGGATTTTTCCCGTAATTTAACAGTTTTTTTATGTATAATTTACATAAATTTCTGTTAATCTAGGGTGCCAGGTAAATGGAGTCCTCTTTCGCGCTTCTTCTCAAAGGTTCTTTTTCCCAGGGTGCATTGCGCGAAAAAAAAATGGAGAAACCCCTGTAAAAAATGATAACGGAAAATTCCTTCACACTGGGCAGCACGGTGGCACAACTGGTAGAGCTGCTGCCTCTCAGCGAGAAGGTTGCCGGTTCAAATCCCGGTCCGGGGGCCTTTCTGGGTGGAGTTTGCATGTTCTCCCCGTGCATGCGTGGGTTTCCTCCGGGTACTCCGGTTTCCTCCCACAGACCAAAAAACATGCATGTTAGGCTGATTGGTGACTCTAAATTGACCCTAGGTGTGAGTGTGAGAGTGGATGGTTGTTTGGTGTGAGTGAGACAGGTCCCTCTTGTAAATGAGTCCCCGTGACTCAACGAGGCTAGCCTGTATAAATAAAGGTTGAATGAATGAAAAACTTCCACAGTACATTTACCTGTTTTTTTACGGATTTTTTTTACAGTGTATAGATCTGCTCACCATGCTGTCAGTTTCTTCAGCATAGTCATTCAGCGCCTATTTACACTGCATTTTTGAAGAACATTTACTAATTTGGCAGCTGCTGGACATTTCCTGCCTTTCAGTATCATAGGTGTTCCCATTTATTATATGCTTATTTAAAATTTAACATTAAATAGGAGTGCGTTTACGAGTGATTTAAATGATTTTCAAGTATACTTTTACCTGTGTCCTCTCTGTGTTGGCTCTTCCCTTCAGCAGTTGAGGACAGTTCATTGTTTTCATGTGCTGCAGCCTTGAATGTGTCACAGTTTGTTGCAGCTCCTTTTCAAGCAGAGTGACACAAAAGTTCATTGTCAACAGATCTTTTCAGCGATTACTGGTTATACAGGTCTTTATGGCGCTGAGGAATGTGTAACTTTACCTGTGATTTGTAAAACGCCACTGCTTGATCTTTTTCCTGCACTATTTTCGGCCACGCAGGTGTACACGCCAGCATTTCCACGTGAGCACCGAGTTAGGGTCAGACGGGCAACACTTGTCTTGAAGGAAGCGCTACCGGAATTCACCTTTACCCCTAAACACACGAAGAGTTCACGTAAGCAGAAAAATCTTCTTAAAATAAAATCCTATGGAAAACATTTTCTTTACCATTGTGCAGCCAGGAAACTCTCATCGGCTCACTTCCTGTGATGACACCATGAAACGTAGCGTCACCTCCGTCACAAATAAAGCAGTCCCTGAGTGGTTCTTTAAAGCGAGGGGCTTCCACAGTCTGAACTTTAGTCTGTTTGACATCTAAGCAGGAGAGAAATTGTTTTTAAAAAAATCATCATCTTTGTAGTGTTACAAGTCTTCATCCCTGACTTGGATTTTACACTTTTTCACATCTCTTTGAACTATATTGAAGCACCTCTCACTCACTCTTTCAGAGAGACACTTTACCACTTTTATTACTTTAAATTTGAATCAAAAAATTAAGTCACCCAGAGACTTCCTTTAATTTTTGTTAATTCAACTGTCATCAAATGAATAACCTTGTGTTATTTGTATGAACATCAGTGCATTTAATGTTGGATAAAATCAAAGACTCTGTTTAATTCAAACTGGACATTCTCTCACTATGAATGTGAAATGAAGGATTTCTCCTCTAAAACCTGCAAGTGGTGACACAGTGATACTTTATCTCATTCAGTTAAATTGAATTCAGGACATCACCGCACCAAGAGACTTTTGTTTTTGTCCTACTTAATAATCAAGATGAATAATTTCTGTTTTTGCTATTATCATTAATAGGTTCATATAGGTTAATATTATCATTCTTGTTCTTTGCTGACCTTATAAATCCTAAACCAAGAGTTATCGCCTGATAGAGCGAAGCAAAGGCAGATCATTTTGTTGCCAGTCTTTGCATGTGTGCATGGATTTGATTGAAATTCGCAAAAATAAATAATTAAATCATACATATCTACGAAACATTTGAAGTCAATCCAATTCATAATAGCTTTCAAAGTTGTGCAACCTTAGCCAACAGAAAAATAGCCTTAACACCACCATCAGTATTAAATATGTTGAGCTAAAATTTGGTGTGGTAGTGGCTGAGAGTCCTTGTGAGAGAAGAGTGACAGCAAAGGTCAAAGGACAAGTCTACAAGACAGTTGTGACAGCAGCCATGTTGGTTGGTTTGAAGACAGTGGCACTGACAAAAAGACAGGAGAAAGAACTGAGTGTGGCAGAAATGAAGATGTTGAGGTTCTCCTTAGGAGTGACAAGGATGGATAAGATTAGGAATGAGATCATCAGAGGTACAGCACAGGTTGAACAACTGGGAGATATGGTTTGGACATGTCCAGAGGAGGGACAGTATAGGATGTTAAAAATGCAGCTGCCAGGAAAAAGACAGAGGAAGATGGATGCAGTTAGAGAGGACATGGAGGTAGTTGGAGTGAGGGCAGTTTATGGAGGATGACTCATTGTTGCAACCCCTGAAGAGGGAAAAGCTGAAAGAAGAAGTAGCTGAGCGTCTTCATCATTGTATACTCCGAGCACTTTGGTGACAGTGGAAAGGAACAACTCCTTTTTAACAAACAAAACCTCAAACAGGATCAGGCTCTGGAGTTAATCCACTTCAAAATAGCCTCCACTGCTACATGATGTTAGCCAAAACAAAATGTCTATAACTCATAATTAAAAAAAATAAATATATATATATATATATATATATATATATATATATATATATATTGAGCTATAATTTGGTGTGGTAGTAAGTGAGAGTCATTCACAACAAATACTCCAACAAATCACTTGAGGTAAGTTTCTTTTGGCTGCTCCCTTCTTCAGCTTGCATTAAAGATTTGGCAATGTTTTCTGCTGGATGCCCTTCCTGGTGCAACCTGGGCTTGAACCTGCAACTTCAGGATTACAGAACTGCAGCATTGACCACCAAGCTATCACAGCCTTTGAGGTATGAGCGTAAAATTATTTAACGTTTGACTAAAATGGCAACCACCATGTTATATGGTGTCATGTGATGAGTGGTTTGAGTGGAGCCGCCCCTGCACCACTCCATCATTTCTCATCAGGCATGAAAAACTGCTGCTTTCTAGGAATGCTAGAACGTTCATTTCAGATGCGTTTCTCAAAAATTTGATTAATTTAAACGTTACAGCTGTTGGAGAAAAATATTTGCGCTTTACCGTACTTCCTCAAAAGCAACCACACTCGGCGGCAGGAGAAGAATTTTAACTGGTATTTACTTGCAAGTTCAGGTTTTCAGGACAGGTTACACAGGAAGTACACATGAGGACCAGACACGAGAATCTGCTGCGAGCCGTCTGTTCAGCTTGTTTTTATACCCTCATCCATTCAGCTGAGTTCACAGACTCGGAGGTGTCCTTAGAGTACCAGCTGCATCACCCAGCTCTTCTCTGTTAGGCCTGGTTTAACCCCAACGTATGGTTCATGGGCAGAGTTAACATTATCAGCCATAGCAATAAAAACATCCATAACCTTTGACCAAAAAAATTCCCCAACAACAGCATGTTTTTTGAGAAATGCTTGTGAAAGAGAGAAATCTTTATTTAATTTGTTGTTTTTGCTACTATGGTGGCCCTAAGGTGTAAATGAACTACATTTTTAAAAAATGGAATTACATTTGGAAAAACACAACAACATTTGAAAAAACAAAATTACATTTGAAAAAACTAAATTAAAAACAGAATGACATTTGAAAAAACGGAATTACATTAAGCCAAAGCAGAAGTGGCCGGAATCACATTAGAGTTTTTTCCAAATGTCATTCTGTTTCTTTCAAATGTAATTCCGTTTTTCCAAATGTCATTCTGTTTTTTCAAATGTAATTCCGTTTTTTCCAAATGTCATTCTGTTTTTCAAATGTAATTCAGTTTTTCCAAATGTCATTCTGTTTTTTCAAATGTAATTCCGTTTTTTCCAAATGTCATTCTATTTTTTCGAATGTAATTCCGTTTTTCCAAATGTCATTCTGTTTTTTCAAATGTAATTCCATTTTTTTCCAAATGTCATTCTGTTTTTTCAAATGTACCGTATTCGTCGGTGTATAATACGCGTTTTTTTTTTGCTCATTTGAATGTCCTGCGTATTATACTCCGAAGCGTATTATCTATGGATTTTTCCCCATATTTTTAGACCCATTTTTCGCTCTGATTCGCCGTTTTTCATTTTGGGCAAAAATGGTGCAGTACCAGTTTCGGCCGCTATGGGCGCTATGGGCAGCAGCAGAGGACTCAGAGAGCGAAGAGGAGGGCCACTTCCAGACGTTTCTAGCTCATGTGTCCGAAAAAAGCCTCCTCTGGTCGGACTGACTCTGTCGCTGCCCGCCCCCTGCTCTGGATGTAGCTGCATTTAGCTGTGAGGTTCGCTGTTTTTGTTTGCAAGATACCGTAACTCATAAACCACACCGCGGATTTTTAAATCCAGCTGATTTCACATTTGGTTAAGCTCAGGAGCCCGTTTGCTATAAAGTCAGCTAAGAAATATATATTTTTAAGCGTTTATTTAGCTAAATTTAAAGAAATAAAGCGTCCAAACCGCCTGTTTGCAAATCGGCAAACTATTTTTTTAAATCCAGCTCAGACCAGCTGATTTCACATTTAGTTAAGCTCAGGAGACCATTTGCTATAAAGTCAGCTATAAGAAATATATATTTTTAAGCGTTTATTTAGTTAAATTTAAAGAAATAAAGCGTCCGGTCCGACCCGCCTGCATAAAAATAATCGGCAAACTATTTTTTAAAATCTAGCTCAGACCTAGCCTGGTTAAAACCAGACCCTTGTCCTTCACTTCGCTTCGGACTAGTGTCTGGACTTTCTCCATTGTGAAACGATTCTTGCTGGAGGCGTGGCCTCTGCTGAGGAACAAAACCATTGGATCTTAGAAAAATTTTGAACAGGGAAAAGCATTCTGCTCCCTCCCCTCAGAGCCATACAGTATATGGCTGCTCCCCCGTGCTCTGTAAACTGTACAACTGCTCCGCCTCCTGCAGCTTTTTCTCACGCTGCCTGCATATTCTGTGTTTATATGTTATTAAAACGTTTTAATAAAATAAAATAAAACCATGGATCGCTGGTCCAGCTCACCAGAAGACCAGAAAATCTGCAGGGACTCGGGCAGCAACGTAAAACCCGATTTTAATTCTCTCGTGACAGCCTGAGGCATTTCCTCGTAGCGGAGGGAGAGGAGGAGGAGAAGGAGGGAGAAGGGAGCGATCACTTGACTTTTGGCCAAAAAAAACAAAAGAAAACTCCAGATAAGGGATTAAGAAGGGGAAATTAATACATTTGTGTCACATATAAAACAGTCCTGCATCGCTTTGCATCGCTTTGAATGAGAACATGCGGCTGCTCGCTGGCTGCGCTGGGACAGGTGGGGGCGTGGGTTAGGGGCCAAAAACTCCGCCCCTTCTGTTCTCTGATTGGTCCGGTCAAAAATCTACCGGAGAAATCGTTGTCTATGGGAGAAGTCCCAGACTGAGCAGTGAAGGGAAATGAGAATTGAGCGGAGCTGCGTAGGAATGGCGAGGGCCAGGCTAGCTCAGACCAGCTGATTTCACATTTAGTTAAGCTCAGGAGACCGTTTGCTATAAAGTCAGCTAAGAAATATTTTTTTTTCAAGCGTTTATTTAGCTAAATTTAAAGAAAGAAAGCGTCCGGTCCGACCCGCCTGCATAAAAATAATCGGCGAACTATTTTTTAAAATCCAGCTCAGACCAGCTGATTTCACATTTAGTTAAGCTCAGGAGACCGTGTGCTATAAAGTCAGCTAAGAAATATATTTTTTCTCGCAAAGAAATAATAGTTTTTACCGTGTTTTGTTGTAAATTCCTTTGGTGCTCGCCCGCTTCTGTGGCCGCCATTTTAAGCAGGGCAAATGAGGCGCTGACGCGTCGCGTAGCGGTGACGCATAATAGATGCGTATTAAACACCGAAGCGTATTATGTGTGGTTTTTTTCTGGTTTATTGGCAATACTGTAATTGGACAAAGCGTATTATACACAGGTGCGTATTTTACAACGACGAATACGGTAATTCCGTTTTTTTTCTAATGTGATTCCGGCCACTTCCGGTTTGGCTTAATGTTATCCGGTTTTTTCAAATGTCATTCTGTTTTTTTTTCAAATGTAATTCCGTTTTTTTCCGAATGTCATTCTGTTTTTTCAAATGTAATTCAGTTTTTTCTAATGTGATTCCGGCCACTTCCGCTTTGGCTTAATGTAATTCCATTTTTTCAAATGTCATTCTGTTTTTTTGTTGTTTTTTTTTCAAATGTAATTTCGTTTTTTCAAATGTAATTTAGTTTTTTTTTTTTTCAAATGTGTTTTTCCAAATGTAATTCCGTTTTTCAAAATGTGTTCATTTACACCTTAGGGCCACCGTATGAAAATGTTTGTGCATGTCACAAAAGTAAAAACTTTTATCCAGATATCTGACATTTAAATAGAAGCTAATCTAATAAAAATGACTTTTTTCTTTATTTTTTCTTTATTTTTTTTTTACCAGAAAATAAAGAAACATCAGAAAGTTCAGCTGTCAGAGTCTTTACCTGCTGCAGTTTTGCCGTTTCCTGTTATTGTCCGGTTACTGGTTTCCAGTCCGTTCTGCTTCCCCACACAGTGCCGAGGCCTGAGGGCCAGTCGAAAGGTGGACACGAACGTCTTTGGTTTGTCACCATCTTTGTCCATGTTTGAGTCCAAACACTGAGTCAACAGCTGAGATTTAACCACTTTTCATCCGTCGGGGCCTCCTCTTTTTCTTGGTTCAGCTCAGATTATGGGCCTGGTGTGAAAGTCGCGCTCCATGCCCTCCCTGTCTGTGTTTACACATCCTCTGTGATGCTATAACAGAAAGGGGGGAGCTTTTTGCTTTCTCTCTGCCCCAAACTAAACAAGAAACAGCCGGTTTTGTTAGAAGGCCAATCAGAAACACATACGTCCACCCCCACTGCTCCCTCTGTACTGTGGACACGAGGGTCAGGATGAGATAGGAAACGTGTGGGTGAGTGAAAACATTCAATCTGAGGCATAACAGAAAGCATCAAAGTGGGGAAGTCAAACTAACGAGAATTTAAAAAAGTCGATTTACCTCCAACAAGATGTATCCTCTTTCAAAACATTCCTAATTTACCTCCTCGGTCCGCTTCTTTTATTCATTTTTTATTCCAGGTAAACGCCGTTTGTGGTGCGTGAGCCACTCCGTCAGAGTTACAACATGAAACAAGAAGAGCCTGTAGAGCAACTCTGCGTGAACATTCAATCTGCAGGGTGGCAGGTGAATCTTAAAAAAAATATATATATACACCCTTTAAAGCGATTGGTTCCGACGGCATGAATAAGTATGGAAAGCAGGGATAAGGTGACGTCAAAGTTTACTATAAATAAAAGCTCTTAAGTGCAACTTCTTCTGAATAAACTGTTTGATTGAGGTGTGTCTGAATGACTAATTTACCTTTTGTTGTGCACACTTGTTAGCTACAGGCTACCCTTTCTATAAGCTTTTTAAATCCCATCAATGTGCTGGACTTTGCTTGTTAAAAGATGAAAAGGGGAATACAGTAGTGTAATTCCTTATCTGCTTGCTGTTTGTTTTACAGTTTGGTGCAAAGTTTCAATTTTGCTTTCAAGGACTCCGTCTTATTCGTCACCGCCCAACACTGGAATGTGGACAAACGACACCAAAACCAATGTGTTATTTTTATAGATATTGATTCATGCTCTGGTAGTAGCTGAGAGTCATTCTTCACAGCACATGT
The DNA here is from genome assembly GCA_038048925.1 of Garcialebias charrua. Lineage (NCBI taxonomy): Eukaryota > Metazoa > Chordata > Actinopteri > Cyprinodontiformes > Rivulidae > Garcialebias > Garcialebias charrua. Next base: position 30,620 of record JBBPBX010016441.1, read on the forward strand.
TCTGAGCGTGAGCCTGTGCACATCTGCATTGTGTCTCCACATGAGATGATCTCAGTTTAAAAGTCTGGCATGAAAGGCGGCGGGTCCATTCATTCGTGGAGGCATTGATTTAATAGTGTGAATGTTTATGAAGCATTCACACTGTTGTGATCCATTTTGCTTTCGTACGTTTATCGGCACAATTATTGTCCTACAGTTTTCAAGCTATATGTCAGCAAATCATAAATCAAAATGTTCAACTCTTTCAGGACAATCCTGCTATGACTTTTGGTATTGGTGCAACTTAAGCTTTTTGAAATATTTAGCCTTTTCTGCCACTCTTCTTCCCATAGAAAATTAATTTAACTCATTTACATCCTTCAAATCTTTAGATCTGTTTACAAACTTTTTATTGCTCCTTTCACATTTTGCTCTGCTTCAGCTTCTTTCAGCTTCCTTGTGCAAATAAAAAATTTCTTCAGCCACTTTCAGCTAATTTCAGCTGTTTTTTCCAGCTGTTTTGTGCTCCTTTAAGGTTCTTTCTGCTAATGACAACATTTTTGTGCTTCTTCTAACTTATTTCTGCTAATTTCAGCTTGTTATATGCTCCTTTCAGCTTATTTATGCGTTTCAGCTTTTTCTGCTATTTCAGCCAAAATTTAGCAGTTTGTATGCTAAATTTGGCTTTTACAGTTAATTCCACGTTTTTTTGCACTCATTCCAGCCTAACTGAGCAAATGTGCTCTCTCCACTTCCTTCTATTAAATTTATTATATAACTTATTTATTAAATTATCATTTCAGCTAATTTAAGCTGGTTTCAGATAATTCAAGTTTTTTTTAATGATTTCTGCTACTTTCAGCCTAATTAACTTATTTCTGCTAATTTCAGCTTGTTGTGCCAGCTTCAGTTTATTACTGCTTTCAGTTACGTTGATTTTAGCTTTTTCAGCTAATTCCACTTGGAGCACATTTCAGCTCCTTCCACTTCCATTTGATAGTTTAAGCTCATGCCTTTTCAGCTACTTTTCAGCTATTTTCTGCTAATTTCAGCTTTTTAAGCTAAATTCTAAGCTTTAGTGCTCATTTCTGCTTATTTAAACCTATTTCAGCAAATATGTGTTCTTTCTGCGTTCTTCTAACTTAAACGTGTTCTTGTACTTCAGCTACATTTAAGCATTTTTAGCTCATTTTAGCTGTTTTCAAGCTATTTTTTCTGCAATAAGCGTTCTTAGGAAATGCAATTTCTCTATATGTTATTATTTTCAGTTGAAAATGAACTACAGTAATAAGACAATGAACTGTTTAAGGTTTGAAAATATCACTATCCAATGTCTTTTTATTTTTTTCCTTCTTGCTGTCGGTGAAGGTGTATGCTTTTTCTCCTCCTGCTTCTTCCCCTGCTTCTACTCTTTGTCCTCTTAACCATTTGGAGCCTCTCTTTACATATCTTCTGAATTGTAAATCATGGATCTGGTCAGCTGGTCTCAACACAATTGATCTTTTTTTTTCTATTAGAAGACAGGGCGAAGGAGAGCCCTCCTGCCCTGAGGGGACACTTGCAGCTGGATACACAATGTATTTCTGAGCTAGGGCAGTGGGAGATCATGCGTCTTGTCAGTCGAGGATGTTGAAGATGCGTACATAATTGAATTTATGATAGGCTTTCTGCTTTTTGGAGATGGTGGTTACCTGGCATATCAACAAATTTGGAAAAAGTTAGCAGCTGTTCTGGCCATTGTGAAGCTGCCTGGTGAGGGGATGTGCCGTGAACACTCGGCCTCAAACGCTGTGTGAGCTGAGCCGTTATCTGGGCGTGATTCTTGAGAATCACAGGCTACTTGTAGCTCCTGAATCTCGCTGGCGGGAAGGAATTGATCTTGGAGAAGTTTGTGAGCTCTGCTCGGTGGAGTTGACCACAAATTTGGCCGTTTGGGGTCACCATTGAGATGTACCAGTGAGACTGTAAAGCAGACGGAAATTAACGGAGTCGGCCTGACGCAAAACAACAGTTGTTATCTGAACCTGGCTCCCACCGTGTCTGCCTTGGAAGTCTCAAATTCTCCCGGATGTTATGTGAACAAGATGTTCTGCTCCCCACTACCCGTTCCCTTCCCCAAGGACATCTGTGGACCCGTGTCAGAGCTCTACCGAGCCGGCTGATTAATATTGCACCATCACTTATGACTGAGGGGCTATCTGAGCCAATGTTCATGGACTTACTCCGCTCAAACTCTCCGCCTTCGCTGGCCTCCCTCCAAAGTTAGATGTGAAGGCGCCAGGTGACTGCATCACTCACTTGGGCGGCCTGTGCTGGAGCCCCCACCATCGCAAACACCATGTAGTTATAAAACTTTTTTTTTTGTCCAGAACATGACAAACAAAAAAACAAAAGTGTCATGATAGAATGAGGTAAAAACACCCCCCAGCTGTTATTTTTTCCTGGGGTCCTTACAACAAGAATGTAAGGAAACATGTCCTAACGTGGTGTTAGACACTTTAGTGAGCGAAAGAATTCCCAGCTCTAACAGCTCGCTGACTGATGAAGCACCTCGAGCACCAGGAACAATCAAGACTTTGGTCGCAAACGTTTGCAAAAGGCTCTTTTCCTCATAGGGCAGCTGTCTAAAAATGCCTGTTTTATTTATTTATTTTCAATGGATCATTAATCAGACTTGCATGTCTACCACAAAAACAAACTGAAACGCTGGATTCCATTAGAATGATCTAAACGCTGCAGCCACAAACAAAACAAAATGTTCTTTTATGGATTGAAATGATTTGTGAAGATACGTCTCTTTTAATTTGGATCGGTCTTTTATTTTTATTTTATTTGAACAAAAACAAAACTAAATGAAGTATTAAAAGGGACTTTACCTGTTAGATTGTTGCGAGTCTGTCATCAGAGCTTTAGAAAGGTTTTTAGCTCCTTGCTTGTGTTTTTAGAAGGTGTTATCAATCTGTAGATAAGTTCTGCTAGAATAAAGAAACGTGTTGCAGTAAACTGATTAGTGCGAGGAGTACGTAGTAATCTTTATCAGAAGAGGCTGCAGGACTTTGGAGAAAAATCCTGTCTGCTGCATGTTTTTCTTGCATGTTGCAGATGTTTTATCTTGTTTGTGAGTTTTGGCGCCCTGCGTCAGTATGCATCACTTTCCAGATGTGCATCTGCTTTCCAGCTGTCAGACATACGCCTATATTAACACTTTAAATATATGACCATGTCCGCCCTTTTCACGGCGACGTGGACTGAGTCGTTGTTTGTTTTGTCACTGCTCTGTGGCCAGCAGTGGTAAAGGTCGAAAACTAAACGTCTGAATTCAATAAAGTGATGTCATCAGAAAAAGAACTGATTTTTTTTTCTTCTGTGTTGCAATCTGAGCTGTTGTGATGTGTGCAAGCTCTACTTATAGGCACTCCACTTTTAAATGCATTTAAACAAAAGAGTTGTTTTACCTTCTTCCAGATTTTCTTTAAAATAACAATAAAAAAACTGTTTCAAGCACCCAAAGTTTAATTTTGTGCTTGTTTTAGCTCTTCCTATGTTTTAGAGATGTTTATAGCTCAGGTGAGCCATTCCCCAAAACTGTTAAGATTCCTCAGGTTTCCCCTTTCCCATTTTTCTCCTATTTTTTCTCCAGGTGGAGCTGTGGGCTGGCTGGTCCACTCATCTGTAGCTTATGATCTCATGATCGCTCCATCTGGCACCTGATTGAATCGTCATATGTGGATATTTATTTTTTATTTATTTATACAGGTTGTTAGTCTCATTGAGCCTTCAGGACTCATTTACAAGAGATACCTGTTTTAAACAAAGAATGACAACAATGCACAACAGCAACAATCATAAAAGAGGCATGCAGATTTTAAACAAGCTAAAAAATAAGATGGCAAAAATAAAGTAGTGAAAACAGCTAGAATCTAAGGCGAATGTAGGAAGAAAAAAAAAAGCAGGAACATGTCTGCATTGGTTCTTGCCAGGAGTCCCAACTGATTCTTAAAGCCATTTAGAGAGGTCAAGGTCGAGAGCTTCAGATCTTTTTGTAAGATATTCCAGGAAACAGGAGCGGAGTAGGAGAAGGCCCTTTTGCCTAGTTCAGTCCTCACTGAGGGAACACTGCAGGTAATGATGTCCTGAGAGCGCACGCTGCAGCTACAGCATGCGCTCTCAGGACATGATTACCTGCAGTGTTCCCTCAGTGTCCAGAGTTTACCTGTGTATGGATGATGGACAGATGTTTCTCTTTGTGTTTCACTTCCCTCTGGCTCTGAATCTCCTCCACTGATCAAACTTGTGAAAGCAGCACATCCTTCTGATACTTACCTGTTTGCCCAGTCTCCACCACAACCTAGAACCTTTGTACCATGGGGGTTTTGGGGGTGGGAGAGTATAAGAAAAGATCCAAATACAGGTACTAATTCTTCTCTCCTGCACAGAATCAACATTATTGACCTCCATTTTCCTCATTTTCGATTAATTCCATCCATTCATTATCTTCACCTGCTTCTTCCTTTTCAGGTCATGGGGATTACTGGTGCCCATATCCCACAGCCACTAGGGGTGCTATTCTCTCAGTGTCTGGAGAATCGATTTGATTCCGATTTTTGGTGTCACTATTCGATTCAAAATCGATTTTTCGATTCAGAAACGAAACAAAACAATAATTTTAAACTGAGAATATTAAACAACAATGTAAACAAATAGAACATTTATTTAAAACAATAATTTTAGGTTCTGTACTGTATCAAATTTTTTGCATCATTTGATATTTATACCAAAAATAGGAACAAATTATACAGGAATGCATTAAATTATGTAACTTAAATAACCAGTATTAGGTTAGCTTAGTTGCCTGGACTTCTCTAAAACAAAAAAAGAAAAAGAAAAATCTAGGAACAAATAATTCATCCATCTATCATCTTTACCCACTTCTTTCTTTCATCATCTTTACCCACTTATTCCTTTAAGAGTCACGGGGTCACTGGTGTCCATGTCCAGCCATCACTGTGCGAGAGGCGGGAGACACCGGACAGGTCTCCAGTCCAGACAAACAATTCAATAAACTGTATATATATA
>JBBPBX010016441.1:36099-48149 GCA_038048925.1 Garcialebias charrua
GTGGACTGAAAGGCGGTGAGCAGCCAGCTCATAGAGGCACTGCAGAGTTCAGATAAAAAACACTCAGTTCATATACAGTAGTTCCCTTTGGAGCAGGGGTCTGCAACCTGCGGCTCTAGAGCCACATGTGGCTCTTTGGTCCCTCTGCAGCGGCTCTTTCAAGCTTTGATAAAAACTGACATAAAACTGAATTATATTGTTGTTATAAAAACAACAAAAGGACAACTGGTAGTTTTAGAAGTTTTCCTGTCATTTATTTTGCAAATACGTGAATACAGGAATAAGATAAGATAAGATAAGATAAGATGCCTTTATTAATCCCACAATGGGGAAATTTACATTGTCACAGCAGCATAGAGGACAGGGACCAGTTCAGAAAAATGTTAAAAAATCTCTATATACATAAATAATACAAATTAGTACAAAAAAACACTGAAACAGTATAAAACAAAATATAGCTACTAAGAGCTACTAAGAGCAGCGCGTGTTGTACAGTCTGATGGCGGCCGGAAGGAAAGACCTACGGTATCTTTCCTTCACGCACTTAGGGTGCCGCAGCCTGGCACTAAAGGAGCTGCTCAGGGCTGTCAGAGTGTCATGCATGGGGTGGGACGGGAACACCAGCATGCGCTGAAGCTTGGTCCTCATTCTCCTGTCAGCCACCACCTCCACTGGGTCAACATGACACCCAAGGACAGAGCTGGATTTCTTGAGGATCTTGTTCAGTCTCTTCCTGTCAGCAGTAGAGATGCTGCTACCCCAACAGACCACTCCATAGAAGATGGCTGATGCCACCACAGCATCAAAGAAGGTCCTGAGAAGAGTCCCCTGCACACCGAAGGACCTGAGTCTCCTCAGTAGATGCAGTCTGCTCAGTCCTTTCTTATAGAGGGCAGCAGTGTGGTCAGTCCAGTCCAGCTTGTTGTTAAGATGAACACCCAGGTACTTGTAGGACCTCACGATCTCAATGTCCATTCCCTGAATGTTCACTGGCACAGCAGGAGACCGTTTGGACCTGCGAAAGTCCACCACAAGTTCTTTTGTTTTTCCGGTGTTGATCTGCAGACAGTTCCTCTGACACCACTCCACAAAGTTCTTAGTCAGCTCTCTGTACTCCCCATCATCTCCATCTTTGATGAGACCGACGATAGCAGAGTCATCTGAGAACTTCTGCAGGTGACAGCTTGCAGAGCTGTACTGAAAGTCAGCGGTGTAGAGGGTGAAAAGGAAGGGGGCAAGGACTGTTCCTTGTGGAGCCCCCACGCTGCAGACAACCGTGTCTGACTGACAACCCTGGATCCTCACATACTGTGGTCTTTTTGTGAGGTAATCCAGGATCCAGGTGATGAGCTCATGGTCCAAACCTGCGTTCTCCAGCTTATCTTTCAATATCACTGGTTGGATGGTATTGAAAGCACTAGAGAAATCAAAAAACATGATTCTCACTGTGCTCCCAGCAGTCTCCAGATGAGAAAGAGAGCTGTGAAGGAGGTAGATAATGGCATCCTCCACTCCAATGCCAGATTGGTAGGCAAACTGTAGTGGGTCCATAGATGGGCTCACCAGGGGGCGGAGGTGGGAAAGAAGCAGCCTCTCCAATAAGTACAAGGAGTAAAACATAACCACTTTAACTTTATGTTTTATTTCCACAATTTAAAAATATACCTAGGTCTGCATTGTTCATAGTTTTTATTAATTAAAAAAACATTTCTTTAAAAGAATCTGGTCTTTTCATTTGTCTAAAATTGTAAAAATATAAATTATTATTTTATCTTTATGATGCCAACCCTAGTGGCCACAAAAGACCCCTCTAAAAAAACTAAAGTGGCCCATGGACCACCAGTTGATAACCACAGTTGTGGCAGGTTGTTGCAGCTCTGAACACTTTTAATTTAGTGAACAAAGGCGTAAAACGGCTCATTTGACTGTAAAGGTTGCAGACCCCTGCTCTGGAGAGATCTGTGCACACGAGGCGAATCCAGAGTCCTGAAATGATGACAGAAGGTTTATTCAGCTGGGCTCCTCTGAAAGGTCCGTGGAATTCTTCAGTAGCAGGATTAGGAGGGTGAGAGCGTCAAGTTTACAAAACTTCTCAGGCGTGTTGAGATAAGACGGCCTGTCAAGGCCAGTCGGAGCCAAATGTCAGATAAACATGATTGTTTTAGGAACAGGCAGAACTTTAATGCAGGGTATCCGCGGGGTTGTAAAAGGTATTAAAAGGTAGTAAATGAAATTAACACAAATTAAGGCCATTAAAAAGTATTAAAAAGTAATAAACGTCATCTGACGAGGTATTAATTTTTAAAAAACCTACACAACTATATTTTTCTTGTTCTGTCATTTAAAAAAAGGTCTGTGAATTTATTTATCTTTTCTAATTTTATGTTCCAAGTAGGACCTTAGCTAAAACAAAGACGTCATATCGTCAGTCAGTGTGCGCGCGCACCTACAGCTGGTATCATGTCTGTAAAAAGAAACGGGAAAGGATCACGGCTTTATCCTCCGACATTTAACAAGAAATGTACCTAAACAATTGTTTGTTAGCTCGAAATTATAGCAAAAGGGGTGTCTCAGTCTAACGTTTTCTTAATAAAAGTACTTTAATGGTTAAATCGGCTTTATTAAAAAAAAAAAGTGTCGCTGCCTCAGTGCCTGTGTGCTCCGTGATCGCTCAGCGGTGACAAACAGGAAAAAGGAGCGCGGCTCGTTTCGCCGACATTTAACAAGAAAATTACCTAAACAATTATTTGTTAGCTCGAAATTATAGCAGAGGTGTTTTTCTGTCTGTCATTTTCTTAATAAATGCACTTTAATGGTCAAATTAGCTGCATTTCGCCACCGTGGTGCAGCTTGCTGCTGGGTTGAAGGTTCAAGCAGAGAGGTGGGGAGTGTATGGCAGGCCGATTGAGTCATTAATAGCTAGTGAAGATTCTCAGTCATCCAGGACATGGTGAATTCTAAAAAATGCAATAAAAAAACAAAGACAATAAAGTAAACAATAAAGTATAGTATAGTATAATAAATAGTATAATAAATAAAGTCCAGTTGTTTTTGTCTTGAACTTTTTTAAATTTGTCATTATAGGCACGTTTTCCTATTACATGATACAACAGCATGCCATACTATTACTACAATAGATATGAACTGTTTTTTTTTTTCAGTCAGAATGAATGAAACGGTCATATTTCAGTGTTATGGTTTATAAATATGGGAAAAAAAATCTATAAATATGTCACTTCGTCCTATAAGTTGCAAGGCATGTAAATTATGCAAAAAACTGCAACTTACAGGATGAAAAATACAGTAGTTATTATTTTTCTACCTCTCTTTTTGAATTATGCATGTGTTCAGTGTTGAATTATTTTAACTAAACTGTTCTGTTTTCAAGTTTACAGTTTTTGTTTGCCATTAGAGATATGTTATGTGTGGGAACAATTAAACTTTTTCTCTTGGGTTAGATTTAAATAACAAGTAGGTCAGTGCTTTTATTGAGGCAAGAAGCAAATTGATGTATCCAGTAATTGTTATAAAACTACATTTACTACCAAAGTTTAGGAAGAAAATGACAGTAATCTTATCACTTTACAATTAGTTGCATGGAACTGAAATACAACAGGTTGCCGCTACGGTTACAGCTCGGTGCCGTGATGGTATTAAAAAATATTTTGATGGTATTAAAAAGGTATTAAAAGGTATTAAATTCAACTCTGGAATTTCTGCATATACCCTGTTAATGACATCTACCTTCAGTCTGTGTCAGTCCACTCTCTTCTGAATTGTCCAAATTAAAATGACCACACCAATGGAACGTGCCTGAGAAAATCCCCTAGATCTGATCCATTCAGCCAAGTCTGGATTCTCGAGACAAGAACCAAGCATCATGTAAGGCAGGCAGCCTGACCAGGTCCAGATTAGTCGCCGACGTCTTCCTTGTGTGTTGATAGACCAGGAACCAGCTGAATCCAAAAAGCAGGAACCAGTTATCATAAATCCAATTAAATATGTGTCCTTAAGATCCACAGATGACAGCAGAGATAGACACATCATCAAGTCTTCAAGTCGATGAGATATCCAGATGTGTGCATGACAACAGGACAAATCATCTCACCTACAGTCTGTCTTCTTGTTGAAGAAATGTTATCAGTTGTGTTGAGGGACCAACTGACCAAATTGAAGTCCATAGTTATGATTCTGAAGATTTTGTAGAAGAGAGGCTCTCAGACAGTTTCACAGACAAGACAAAGCAAAAGCAAAGCGGAGACCGAGAGGAGACGTCCGCCCTTGAGAAGAGCAAGTGTTGAAATGACAAACACAAACCTTGTCTATTTGGTACTAAACAAACACAAACTTTGTGTATTTCAGAATCAGAATAAGCTTTTTTATCATTGCACCAAGGTACAGTGAGAACATGTACTGTACGTACAGTCATCCGAAAGATAGACGGAGTGTATGAAGTTGCAGCTAAAGGCTCCAGTATAGCTCTGCATTGGGCCGAACGCCGCTCGACGCGCGCGTGCTGCGCGCAGGCAGTTCACAGCATAGCTCAGCGTGAAGCTCCAGCGTTTTCGCTCCAAATTCTTGACATAATTTGAGCAGCAGCAGGGCGGAGCGTTTACCTACGGGACAAATTGAGGTCGCTGATTGGTCATTTGCTGACACGCCTACTGAATTGATTGACAGGTCGGGGGGGGAAAAAAGGCAACGGGCTGCGCAGCGGTTTTCTGTGTTTATATGTTAATAAAAAGTTCTAAAAAATAAAATAAAAACAGGGAGCGCTGGTCCAGCACACCAGAACACCAGGAAATATTTAGAACCTCGCACAGCCATGTTGGACATGAGTTTAGTTCGCTCATGACAAATTCATTCATTTCCTTCTCATGAGGAAGGAGGAGGAAGAGATCACTTGACTTTTGGCAAAAAAAAAAACAAAAGAAAAGTCCAGGTCAGCGATGAAGAAGAGGAATTTAATACGTTTGTGTCTCATACAGAACAGTCCGACGCCGGGCAGTTTATTGTGAGACAACGCGAGCGCGTAAGCGGTCGTAAAATTTGAGCTTGGCGCGTTCACGCCCGCATTCAAAGGCTTGTGCCGCGGCGTTCGCAAGGCGTGGAGCGGCGTTCGGCCGAACGCAGAGCTATACGGGGGGCTTAAGTGCGGCCTTCTTTTCCTTTTTCAGAATAATAATCTTAGATAGGAAAAGGGGGAGAACCATGACGGTAGATAGTGGTATTACAAAAAATATATTTCACATCTTGTCTATCAGGACACGATTTGTGACATCAAAAAACTCTACCAGCAAGCACAATTAAAAACAGAATACATGTACAGTTGTTTATTGTCGAGCTAAAACAGTTGCTAAGGCTTTCCAGCTTTTGACATCATCCAGTCAGATTTGTTCCATCTCAAACTTGTCCCAAATGCTGATAAAACAAAAGGTATGTTTTTTTCAAGTAGGAAGTCGGTCCCAGCAGATCTTCCTCTGATTTTATCCTCAAACGGTGTCCCTATTGAGTTTGTTGATTCCTATAAATATTTGGGTATCCTGGTTGATTCACATCTCTCTTCTATAAGAATACAAAATGTAAAATGAAAGGTAGAAGAGGGAAGAAAAAATCTTCTCTACATGAATGCTCCTATAAGCACCCTGCAGATGTTGGATGTTGATGTTGGATGTTGTCTATCATGGTGCACCCTGCAGATGTTGGATGTTGTCTATCATGGTGCACTAAGATTCATAACTGGTTGTGATTATCGTACCCACCACTGCACCCTGTATTCACTGGTTAACTGGACATCATTAACCTCACACAGACTCTTCCACTGGTACATTTTCATCTTTAAATCACTTCTTGGTCTGCTGCCCTCATACATCTCCTCCTACATGTCTTTACGTGAGTGCAGCTACAGCGTGCGCTCTCAGGACATGATTACCTGCAGTGTTCCGTCAGTGAGGACTGAACTTGGAAAAAGGACCTTCTCCTACTCTGCTCCTGCTTCATGGAATATCTTACAAAAAGATCTGAAGCTCTCGACCTTGACTTCTCTAAATGGTTTTCAGAATCTGTTGGAATCCTGGCAAAAACCAATGCAGATTTGTTCCTGTTTTTGATTTTCTACATTTATCTTATAATCTGTCTGTTTTGCTACTTTTTAGACATCTTATTTTAATTTGTTTAAAAAAAATCTGTATGCCTCTTTTATGATTGTCTATTGTTGTCACTGTTGTCATCATTCTTTGTTTGTAACCAGGTCTCTTTTGTAAATGAGTACTCGAGGCTCAATGAGATTAACCTGACTAAATAAAGGTTGAATTAATTTAGACAGATGTCACATTGAGCCTAGAAGACTCATTGACAAGTGAGATCTGCTTAAACAGACAAAAAGTAATGAAATTAGACATATTAGGAATTGGAGGTGAAAAATTCCTATTAAAATCTTTCTTCTTTCCTGAGAAGAAAAAATCTAATATTAAAAAACACCTTGCACAAACAAACACATGCTGACGTAGACATTCCGCAGATGGGGGGTGGACACCAAGAGCGGTGAGCAATGTCCATGGACGCTCACGAGGGCACTGTAAGAGTTCTGATAAGGATGGAATAATCAACAGCTCCTCCGATGAGATCTGTAAACATTCTCGAGGATGTCGGGGAATGGCCAAGGTCAACGCTATTGAGAATCCAAGAGTCCTGAAATGATGACAGAATGTTTATTCAGCTGGTTTACTCTGGTTGATGGTGGAATTACCAGATGGGAGGGGGTGAGAGCATCAGATTACATGTCCTCCAGGCGTATTCAGATAAGGTGGCCTTCAAGGTCAGCTGGGGAGCCAGATTCAGATAAGCACACTGTTGTTTTGGGTACAGGCAGAACATAACGACATCTACCTCGAGTCTGTGTTGGTCCAAAAACGGTTCTGAAATGTCCAACTTACGTGGCCACACCGATGGAACATGTCTGGGTAAAAATCCCTGAGATCTGATCCATTCTGCCCAAGGCAACTGAGTCTGGGTACACAGGCAAGAACCAAGCCATCACAAGGCAAGCAGCGTGATCAGGTCTCAATTTGCTGCAGACGACTTCCTTGATTCGAGATAAAACCAGCAACCAGCCGAATCCAGAGATGAGAGCTGCAAGAACACCTGAACAACAACCTCAGCTGGAGCAACAAAACCACCAGCCTGATCAAGAAAGGTCATCAGAGACTCTACTTCCTCAGACGGCAGAGACGTGCTGGTCTGAGAAGCCCAGTCCTCACCTCCTTCTACAGGTGTGCAGTGGAGAGCATCCTGTGCTCCAGCATCAACAATGCAACAACTCCCCTCAGGAAGGAGGTTGAGGAGCATTAAATGTAGAACCACTAGACTGAGGAACAGCTTCTACCCTGAGGCTGTTAGACTCATGAATAAAAAAACAGAATAATCACTGTGAAAAATCACATAATGTTGCTGCTGATCTGTTTCATGTTTCTGCTGATCTGTTTCATGTTTCTGCTGATCTGTTTCATGTTGCTACTGATCTGTTTCATGTTGCTGTTGTTTAAAGCTAGAAAGAGATTATTGCCATTTAATTTACAAAAGTTCTTTGTCTTGAGCTCTTGTGATAGAACTAACAGAAGGAAGTATGATTTCAAAAGTAAAACTGTGCGTACTACTTTAAAACAAATGTGCATTTCGGTGCATGGAGTAAAACTATGGAACAGTTTGGATGAGGAGTTTAAAAATTGCTCTACAATAATCCAATTCAAGAAACTTTATAAAAAAAGAATGATTAACTCTTATACACTGTTGAGTTGTTAATGGGAACAGTGGTATATTGTTATGTATGTTATTGTTTAAATATTGTTTGAAACTTGTTTTGTTAATTTAATGTTTACGGCCATGACATTTTTGTAATTATTGAGAAAGGGGGCAGGTCTATACAAGATTTTCTTCTTCCTGCTCCCTCTTCACTCGTGTAAATGTATGTTTTGTCAGAGACTGTGTTTGTAAACTGATTTTTTTTAAATCGAGTGAATAAATTGATTGATTGATTGATCTGTTTCATGTTGCTGTTGATGTTTCATGTTGCTGCTGATCTGTTTCATGTTGCTGCTGATCTGTTTCATGTTGCTACTGATCTGTTTCATGTTGCTGCTGATCTGTTTCATGTTGCTGCTGATCTGTTTCATGTTGCTGCTGATCTGTTTCATGTTGCTGCTGATCTGTTTCATGTTGCTGCTGATCTGTTTCATGTTGCTGCTGATCTGTTTCATGTTGCTGCTGATCTGTTTCATGTTGCTGCTGATCTGTTTCATGTTGCTGCTGATCTGTTTCATGTTGCTGCTGATCTGTTTCATGTTGCTGCTGATCTGTTTCATGTTGCTGCTGATCTGTTTCATGTTGCTGCTGATCTGTTTCATGTTGCTGCTGATCTGTTTCATGTTGCTGCTGATCTGTTTCATGTTGCTGCTGATCTGTTTCATGTTGCTGCTGATCTGTTTCATGTTGCTGCTGATCTGTTTCATGTTGCTGCTGATCTGTTTCATGTTGCTGCTGATCTGTTTCATGTTGCTGCTGATCTGTTTCATGTTGCTGCTGATCTGTTTCATGTTGCTGCTGATCTGTTTCATGTTGCTGCTGATCTGTTTCATGTTGCTGCTGATCTGTTTCATGTTGCTGCTGATCTGTTTCATGTTGCTGCTGATCTGTTTCATGTTGCTGCTGATCTGTTTCATGTTGCTGCTGATCTGTTTCATGTTGCTGCTGATCTGTTTCATGTTGCTGCTGATCTGTTTCATGTTGCTGCTGATCTGTTTCATGTTGCTGCTGATCTGTTTCATGTTGCTGCTGATCTGTTTCATGTTGCTGCTGATCTGTTTCATGTTGCTGCTGATCTGTTTCATGTTGCTGCTGATCTGTTTCATGTTGCTGTTGATCTGTTTCATGTTGCTGCTGATCTGTTTCATGTTGCTGCTGATCTGTTTCATGTTGCTGCTGATCTGTTTCATGTTGCTGCTGATCTGTTTCATGTTGCTGCTGATCTGTTTCATGTTGCTGCTGATCTGTTTCATGTTGCTGCTGATCTGTTTCATGTTGCTGCTGATCTGTTTCATGTTGCTGTTGATCTGTTTCATGTTGCTGCTGATCTGTTTCATGTTGCTGCTGATCTGTTTCATGTTGCTGCTGATCTGTTTCATGTTGCTGCTGATCTGTTTCATGTTGCTGCTGATCTGTTTCATGTTGCTGCTGATCTGTTTCATGTTGCTGCTGATCTGTTTCATGTTGCTGCTGATCTGTTTCATGTTGCTGCTGATCTGTTTCATGTTGCTGCTGATCTGTTTCATGTTGCTGCTGATCTGTTTCATGTTGCTGCTGATCTGTTTCATGTTGCTGCTGATCTGTTTCATGTTGCTGCTGATCTGTTTCATGTTGCTGCTGATCTGTTTCATGTTGCTGCTGATCTGTTTCATGTTGCTGCTGATCTGTTTCATGTTGCTGCTGATCTGTTTCATGTTGCTGCTGATCTGTTTCATGTTGCTGCTGATCTGTTTCATGTTGCTGCTGATCTGTTTCATGTTGCTGCTGATCTGTTTCATGTTGCTGCTGATCTGTTTCATGTTGCTGCTGATCTGTTTCATGTTGCTGCTGATCTGTTTCATGTTGCTGTGTTTATTTGTCCTCATCTGCTCACACAGACTCATGTTCGTGCTGCTGTTCGGCGTATTGTTTTTATGCTGTTCGTGCTTAGTGTATTTTTAGTTAATGTTTTTTTTTTAGTTCATATCTTCGATCTTCTTACTGTTTTTCTTTTTTACATTTTATTGTCGGATGTAACTGGGACCCTGTGTACATAATCTCTAAAGAAACTGACTTTGAGGAACTCACCAAAACACAAAGATCCAAAGTTTCTTGTCCGACAGAACAATCAATCTGCTGCTTGTTTCCATAACATCGCTTTATAATGTAGCTGTTTTTGTTTCAATTTTATATAATTTCTTCTGTTTACTTTTAATTTAACATGTTTTTATATGATTGTCTACTGTTGTCTGTACCTGATCTGTGTTCTTTGTTCAAATCAGGTCTCTTGTTAATGAGTCCTCGAGGTTCATACCATACCAGCTTTATTTATAGAGCACTTTAAACACCTACAGGACCAAAGTGCTGTACACACAACAAAACAATCACAATCAGGTAATAAAATGATTAAAATAAATAAGAGTCACATAATAAAAGTTGAGGAATCATACAATCAGATAAAACAAGCGACTAAAATTATTAAAAGTCAACATCGCAGATGGTGTCATAGGCCAGGGAGAAGAGATGGGTTTTAAGAAGAGATTTAAAAACAGACAGGAAGAGTCTGATGTTCATTGAAGGTTGTTCCACAGTGTAGGAGCTGCACGGTCTCCTCTGAGCTCACACTCAGGAGCAGCTGGTCACATGACCTGAGGGATCGAGAGGGTGTGTATGGCTGCAGCAACTCGGACAGATAGGGCGGGGCAAGACCATTTGGTGCTTTAAAAGCAAATAAAAGAACTTTAAAATGAATCCTGGAATGTACGGGCAGCCAGTGCAGGGAGGCTAAAACAGGAGTAATGTGGTCAAACTTTCGTGTGCCAGTTAAAAGTCGTGCAGCGGCGTTCTGTACCCTCTGAAGCTGAGAGATACACGAATCACTGATTCCTATATAGAGTGCATTACAGTAGTCCAGCCGTGTGGTCACAAAGGCGTGAACTACTGTTTCAAAATGCTGCTTGGAAAGAATTGGCTTCACCTTAGCCAGCTGCCTCAGGTGGAAAAAACTAGTTTTAACAACTGCTCTGATGTGGTTTTCTAATTTTAGTCCGGCATCGATCTTGACCCCCAGGTTTGTAACAATAGGTCTGATGTATTGAGCCAAGGAACCAACATTGACCTTGGGAGTCTCAGTGGAGCTTCCAAAAACCATCACCTCAGTCTTCCCCTCATTAAACTTTAAAAAGTTCACAGCCATCCAGGCTTTGATGTCCTCCAGACATGAAAACAGAGGGGCCAGAGAGTTGGAGTCCTTTTTCTGAAGCGGGACATAAATCTGCGTATCATCTGCATAACAATGAAAGGAGATCCCATATTTTCTAAGAATGGAGCCAAGAGGGAGCAGGTACAGTGTGAAGAGGAGAGGGCCTAAGACTGAGCCCTGAGGAACCCCACACAGAAGATGTTTATGTTTATGTTTATGTTTATTAAATTTGTTCATTTTTTTACAAAAGAAATACAATACAAGACAATCCCATCAACGACACGTACACAATGTAAAAAAATGAAAGGTAGCAGAAAGAAGAATAAATCTTATTATATCTGCCCCTTTTTTCAAACAATCAGATTAAACAATAATAATCTTTCACCAGCAGTACAAAATGACTAACTCTTTCTAATTTTCTAATACTAATACATAACTAATAATTGATACAATACACATTATGCTAATTCATATATATTTTTTCAACAAATTCCTTTTGATCATTTTCTTAAATGTAAACAGTGACTTGGCATTTTTAACTACATTCTCCAAGCCATTCCATAATCTAATTCCCTGGATTGAGGTAGAACGTCCCTTCAAGCTAGTTCTGAATTGTGGTTTTACAAACATCTCTGTCCCCTTAAGATTATAACAACTTTGTCTTTTAACAAAATTCATTTGGATATTTAAAGGTAAATCGTTATTTTGAGCCCTATACATAATTGATAAAATATTATAATCAACCAAATCATGGAATTTCAATAATTTCAGTTGATAAAATAATGTACTGGATGGATGACAGTAATGTTTTCTAGTGATAATTCTTACAGCTCTTTTCTGTAATACAAAAATAGGCTTTGTGATTGTTTTACACGCTTTCCCCCAAACATCAATACAATAGATTAAGTGTGGAACAATGATTGTGTTATACAACAAATACAGAGCTTTATCATTCAATAGGTCTCTGACTTTGTACAGTACTGCAATCGATTTAGCTATTTTTATTCTTACAGAATTTATGTGTTGTTTCCATGTCAGTTTGTCATCAATGATAACACCCAAAAACTTC
>JBBPBX010016442.1:8925-27079 GCA_038048925.1 Garcialebias charrua
AGCAGCGAGGCCCCGCCACCCTGGTACAAAGGATGTCGGTGGACCTAGCCTGCATGGAGGCTCTGCAACCATGGAGGGACACCTCCATGATGAGCGAAGGTGTCCAGCTGGGCAGGGTGCTGTCCCGGGTGTTGGTTACGACGGACGCCTCAAAGTCAGGTTGGGGCGGTCTTTGTCAGAATCAACACACACGGGGTGTGTGGTCCCAAACGGAGGCCCAGTTGCACATAAACCAGCTCGAGCTGCTCGCTGTGTTCCTGTCACTAAAACATTTCCACAGGAGGGGTCTGATTTCAGGCCAACATGTTTTAATCAGATCGGACAACACCTGTGTGGTCTCCTATGTCAACAGGGAGGGGGGTACTCACTCCCTACCCCTCCTGAGGCTGACCCAGGAACTGTTAATGTGGTGCAGCTCGCGTCTCCTGTCACTCAGAGCGACGCACGTACCAGGAGAGCTGAACTACGGGGCGGATGCCCTGTCAAGAGGGGTGCCCCTCCACTCAGAGTGGCGCCTGCACCCTCGCATTGTGAACCAGATCTGGGCACAATACGGGAGAGCAGACGTCGATCTGTTCGCAACCAGGGAAAACGCCCACCTTGCTATGTTTCACTCCATACGGGGCGCAAACACATCTCTCGGGTCGGACGCGTTCGCTCACGAGTGGTCGGCGTCAAGGCGCTATTATGCCTTCCCCCCTGTAGCGTTAATTCAGCCAACGCTGGAGCGTGTGCGCAGGAGGGGCCTCTCTCTGATCCTGGTGGCCCCCAGGTGGCCGAAGAAGGCCTGGTTTGCAGAGCTGGTCTCACTGTTAGCAGGAGCACCTTGGCAGCTGCCCGCTCACAGAGACCTTCTATCACAGGCCCACGGGCAAATCTGGCACCCACGACCGAGCCTGTGGCAGTTGTGGGTCTGGCCGCTGAAAGGAACAAACTGATCAGCTTTGGTTTACCCAACAATGTGGTAAATACAATTCAGAACGCACGTGCTGTGTCCACCCAGACGCTTTACGCGCGAAAATGGCGTGTTTTTGAGATCTGGTGCGTGGAAAGGAATATTGTGCCATATTCCTGTAACATAGCACAGCTCCTCACCTTTCTACAGGACCTGCTGGATAAAGGCCGTTCCTTTTCCACCATTAAGGTCTTCTTGGCAGCTGTATCAGCTTGCCACGAGGGGTGGGGCGGCAAGTCTCCCGGCTCCCACCCTCTCGTGACCCAGTTCATGAGGGGGGTTATGAAGGTGAGGCCTCCAAGCAGGGTCCTGGCCCCACAGTGGGACTTAACTCTGGTCCTGGAGGCCCTCTGTGAGCCTCCTTTCGAGCCTCTGCAGAGCGCTAAGATTGATTTATTGTCTTATAAGACTGCTCTCCTCTTAGCTTTATGCTCTGCCAAACGTGTTGGGGACCTACACGCATTGTCAGTTCACCCATTATGCACTCAGTTCGCTCAGGACGGGTCAAAGGTCACTCTGCGACCAAACCCGGCTTATTCACCTAAGGTCCCAACTTTAAACTACAGGAGTTTGGACTTTGAATTGTCAGCTTTTCCTCCCCCTCCTGTTCTGTCCGCAGAACAGAGGCGTCTTAACGCAATCTGCCCTGTGCGGGCTCTGCGTGTTTACATGGAGAGAACTAGCAGCTGGCGAAAATCAAATCAGCTGTTTGTATGCTTCGCTGCTCCTGTCGCAGGCAAAGCACTGTCAAGGCAGCGCCTCTCCCATTGGGTGACAGAGGCCATTTCTAGAGCATACAGCAGCAAAGGTCAACAGGTGCCCAGTGGTGTACACGCTCACTCAACCCGTGGGCTAGCCACTTCCTGGGCTTTGTTTAAGGGAGTGTCATTAGCAGACATCTGCGCTGCTGCTAATTGGTCTTCTCCTAACACGTTTATAAAATACTACAGTTTGGACGTCACAAATCATGACGTCACACAGGCTGTGCTCTCATCAAAGGAGAGCTGAACGTACTACCGCCTATCTGTCCGGGCCTAATGTTGCACAAAGCATGCATTTCCAGGGCGTGATGGTAGGTTCCCATATATTCTGTGTTGCACTGCAGTGACCGACTGAAGGGGAACTGGAGGTTATGCACCATAACCAATGTTCCCCGAGGGAGGGAACAAAGTGCAACACTCTTTTGCCCCTCCAATGCACAAGCTCAGGCGAAGTGCTTGCAGAGGCAGAACGTGAGGCGTCCTCCGTTTTTATTCCAGAGGGGCGTGGCCTCTGGAGACGTAGACGCCTCACTTGCCTTAAAAGGCGTGATTGTAATGCTTCAGGTGAACCGCGCGTGGCGCAATTCCCATATATTCTGTGTTGCACTTTGTTCCCTCCCTCGGGGAACATTGGTTATGGTGCATAACCTCCAGTTTTGCTGATACATATGGGGATGATAACAGTTGCTAGCGCCCATAAAATGGACTGACAACATCCAAACCCGCTGATTCAGTCCTATCAGCGTTTAACTACTGCCTGCCTTTCATGGCTGCAGAAGCTTGTCTGTGTTTGTGTGTCCATCTGTCTGTAAAATATCATGAATCACTGGATAGCTTTTAATGAAATTTACACTAAATGAGTTAAATGAATTGTAAACAAGTCCTAGGCTTAGTGAGACTAACTTGTATCAAGATCTAATTTAAAAAAAAAAGAAACTTACACAAATAATCACTGGATAAAAATCTGAAGAATTTTAAATAAAGATGGCTTCCACAGCTAATCAGCTCAGTCAGTTTCATACATATTGCAAATAAATCTGGTGTGGTCTGGCTGAGAGATAGCCCTATTACATACAAAATGATTGAAAAAGACTTGTTTCAGACCTTAGCATGCAGGTCAGTGAGTGAAACACAATCCATCAATGAAAGCTATGTTCATTGAAAGACATTATTTTTAAACAAACAATTAATGTCTGACAGGTACTGATATCAGCCTGACAATTTGAATAACTCTGAATTATGAAAGTAGCAGTAACAGTAAACAAGTAACACATATTGCAGACATTTTTATTATTTTTGATTTGAAGTACATTAATAATTGTGCTGCCTTTTGTTAAAAGAAAGAAATTTAAAGTTATAACTAGTTTAAGTAAATGCATGGTAGAAACGTAGAAGATGTTTGGGTTTTAAATTCTGGTCAGAGTGGCTCCTCTCTCCCTTGAGAATATCGTTTTACATGCTGCACGCTAGGAGTGAGCACTCTTGCTTAAGGTACAATCTTTGACGTATCGGGACAAGTTTGTCGAAAACGGCAGTTAGTTAACGGCGGTTAAGATAACTCATAGCGCTAAATATGCTCTTACCACTTGTACCTTGGAAGGTTTTCGTCTTTTTAAGTATTAAAATAGGAACACCATTTAACGTGTTTGTAATATTGAGCTAAGTTGAGTTAAGCTATTGTATTGTTTAAGCGTGGTGTGTATAACGTTGGCATGTATTATTCATTTGTTTTTCTTTTCTGTACATTCAGTTACAAAAACTTACAAAGTAAAGAAAGTTCAAGAAGTCTTCAGTAAAAATCAAGAAAGCAAGCTTGAGTGGGGACTTTTTTTATTATTTACTTTTTGTTAGCTGGCTGTCTAGCCTCACATAGTCACGTGTCGTGAGGACAGCACAGTAAAAAGACGTTACTCAGCGGGTTCAAGCATACAGAGCTACTTAAGCAACATGAGTCTTCGCTCGGGGAGAAGCTATCACAGAGACTACGATGCTGAGCAGTCAAGTAAAGCTACTGGTGATGAGCAACAACCAGAAGTTACCACTCAATCAGCTACAGGGGAGCAGCAACCACAACCATTCGACACCAGGTCACAGGTATCCAGAGCACCCACCAGGCAGTCTCATCGAACGTCTTCATCATCAACAAGTTCTTCAGCTGCGAGGGCCTACGCTAAAGCTCAAGCAGCACGTGCGCAACTAGCCTTCGCTAAAAAAGAAGCTGACATGATGAAACAAAAAGCTGAACTAGATGCAGATCTACATGTCCTCCAGTGTCAAAAAGCAATAGCTGCAGCTGAAGCAGAAGCCACAGCTTATGAAGAAGCAGAGAATCAGAGCGGGGAGCTCTGCAGAGAACTCTGCGTTGAAGCGGAACCTAACAGCCCTGCGCAGCGAACGAGTGAATATGTTCAACAGCAGTGTGAGTTCTTCCCTGACACTCAGCACAATGAAGAACAGCCTCATGAAAGAAATGACCATGCCCAAAAAATACAAGGCAGTGCACAGGTAGCCAATCCTGTCGCAGTCAACATTCAAACAAACCCACTATCAACAAACAGTGTAATTAAACAGGAGCCGACTGTGCACACATGCTCAACAAACAATACTCAAGATTTTGCAAAATACCTTATCCGCAAAGAATTAGTGAGTACAGGTCTTCTACAATTCGATGACAAACCTGAAAATTATTGGGCATGGAAAACCTCATTCATCAGCACCACCAAAGACCTAAGTCTGTCTCCAAGAGAAGAATTAGACTTATTGACAAAATATTTAGGTCCAAAGTCATCTGAACAGGCAAAACGCATTCGTGCTGTACACGTCCTCAATCCTGCGGCAGGTGCCGAGAGGATCTGGCAACGCCTTGAAGAGTGTTATGGTTCACCCGAGGTTATTGAGGACGCACTTTTAAAAAAAGTAGAAGACTTTCCCAAGCTGACAAACAAAGACAATGTTAAACTGCAAGAGCTCAGCGACATCTTAATGGAGCTTCAGTGTGCTAAACAAGATGGTGGCCTGCCTGGGCTTGCATACCTAGACACAGCTCGAGGAGTCAGACAAATAGTTGAAAAGTTTCCCTTCAACTTACAGGAAAGATGGACAACTGTAGGAACGCAGTACAAAGAGACTCATAGGGTGTCATTTCCTCCTTTCGCAGTTTTCACACAGTTCGTTCAGCAGCAGGCAAAAATGAGAAATGACCCTAGCTTTGCAATATTCAATCCTAACAGCCATTTCCTTTCTCACACAGAAAAACTGAAACCATACAGTCGCAAAACTACTGTTTCTGCACATAAAACAGAGATCACAGCAGAGTCTAAGCAAAGGAGTCCAAATGAATTGGAGGAACCAGATCGCCAGTGCCCAATCCACAAAAAACCACATCCGCTCAAAAAGTGTAAGCTTTTTAGAAATAAACCCATTGAGGAAAGAAAGACCTACTTGAAAGAGCATCACATCTGCTACAGGTGCTGTGGATCTGTCAGACATCTTGCAAAAGACTGTAAAGTAGCAGTTAAATGCATAGAGTGCGACAGTTCAAAACACTTATCAGCAATGCATCCTGGTCCCTCTTGCACTCCAGAGAGCACAATACAAGAAAACAATGACAGTGAAGAGCAAGTAGACAACTCACTCTCAGTTGTCTCAAAATGCACAGAGATATGTGGACAAGGTGATAGTCCACGCTCATGTTCTAAGATCAGTCTAGTCAAAGCATATCCTGCTGGCCAAAAAGAAAGAGCTATTAAAATGTATGCTGTACTAGACGAACAGTCAAATAGGTCACTAGCAAAGTCAGAGTTTTTCAGCCTTTTTGATATTGAGTCCAGTCCTATTCCTTACACATTAAAGACTTGCTCTGGAAAAGCACAGACATCAGGAAGGAGAGCTGTAAACTTCTTCATCGAGTCCATGGATGGAAAGATCAGCCTCCAGCTACCTCCTCTGATAGAATGTGACTCTGTTCCAGATGACAGAGCTGAAATACCCTCTCCTGAGATGACGCAGCATCACCCACATCTACTCAAAGTGGCAGACAAAATCCAACCTGTCGATCACGATGCTCCTATCCTTTTACTGTTGGGCAGGGACATCCTCAGGGTTCATAAGGTACGTGAGCAAATCAACGGGCCCAACAATGCACCTTATGCCCAAAGGCTAGACTTAGGTTGGGTTATTGTGGGAGAAGTGTGTTTAGGAAACGCTCATGGTCAGTCAGAGGTCAACGTTTACAGAACACACACCTTAGATAATGGTCGTGCATCTTACTTTGAGCCCTGCCCAAACATAATTCATGTTAAAGAGAATTATGGGGTTCCTTTAAACCCTGCTTGTGACACGGATAGTTTGGGACACACTGTGTTTGTTAGGTCTGAGTATGATGACAAACAAGCTATGTCAATTGATGACAAAACAGTACTAAAAACTACAACAATGAAGTCTCAGCTAAGCTCAGAGCGTTTTGAAAAATATTCCAGCTGGACCACACTGTGCAGAGTCATATCCAGACTCATTCATGTCATCAGATCCTTCAAACAAAAGACAAATGGAAAAAAGGGATGGAAAAGTTTCAGTGAGATACCAAGCGTTCAAGAACTCACACAAGCCAAAGCCGTCGTCATACGAGCTGTTCAACAAGATGCATACAAGGAGACATTCAAAAACCAGAAAGAAGGAAGACAGACAAATGTAAAACTTGACACACTCAAAAAGCTCAGTCCCATAGTGGACGAAGACAACCTTTTAAGAGTTGGGGGGCGTCTGTCCTCTGCCGACCTCACAGAGAATGAAAAGCACCCTCTGATCATCCCATCTACCTGCCACATAGCCACGTTACTAGTAAGACACTTCCATGAGCAAGTGTCTCATCAAGGAAGACACATGACAGAAGGAGCTGTCCGTGGTGCTGGATTTTGGGTGGTTGGAGGTAAACGCCTGGTATCCTCTGTCATTCATAAGTGCGTTGCATGTCGTAAGCTGCGAGGCAAAATGCAGGTTCAGAAAATGGCAGACTTACCTGCAGACAGAATCACCCCTGAACCACCTTTCACCTCAGTTGGTCTAGATGTGTTTGGGCCTTGGACTGTTGTGACACGTCGCACAAGAGGTGGCTGCGCTCAAAGTAAATGCTGGGCTGTGTTGTTTTCGTGCATGTCAACTAGAGCTGTGCATATCCACCTTATTTTCGTTTTCGCGGCACTACCCATAATTCATAGCGGAAGCCGGGAGTGTACTTCCGCCCGCGGTCCCGCGCTCTTGTTTACTTTTGTGGGGAAACATACTTGCTAGCGATTTATTTATTTACACAAAAGTTTCCTTTACCTCACGTAAATGGAAGCACATAAGAGGTGGATAATTCCAAGGATGTTTTAAGAAGCTGCGAAGATAATACGTTAACTGTGCTTCAGCTGTCACTGAGCAGTGACAGCTGAAGCACAGTTAACGTCTCATCTCACTGCTCACGGACAGGCTGACTGGACACTGTGGAAGGTACATCACTTATATCAGAATATTTAGATCACAGCCAGACATTAATAGTCAGAGTTCAAGTCTGTGCTGTGAATGGAAGCATACATTTAATATAAAATTTGTTGAAAATGTCACAATTAAAATGTACAAAGTTGAAACACATGCTGTTTAATTAACAAGTTGATGATAAAGTAGTTATATATTTTCTGCAATATTCAAAGACAAGATAATATGAAATATGTACATTGTTTTGAGAAAACCATGTGTTGCCATTTAAAGAAGAACCTGTTACATTGTGGTTGAATAAAACAAAAAAAGAAGTCATTTTTCAGTTGATCTCATACATACACTATTACATAAGCTTTTCAACAAAAACATTCATGGTGTAGAGTATATATATTATATACAAAAGAGAAACATAGAAATTATTTACTCCATATCTAAAAATTTCTGTGTTAAGGTACTCTCAGGTCGTAGAATCTTCAATCACCAGCAGACTCCCAGGACATGGATGGAAACTCGACTTGGTCCAGAAGTTTTGTGCAGTCGTACACAGCAACAAACGAGTTAAAATCTTCTATAAATAAATCTGCTGTTCATTTACATTTGTTCTTTTTGTTGTTATTTCAATAATTAAAATACACTGTTCAATGTCTAATAATGTGAAGTAGTTTCATTGTGATGTCACCCATACTACTCATTGTAATACACATAAATAAAAACTAAAGGTCTTGATTGTTCTTAGGCCAGTGTTTTTATTCACATGTGCAAAGCATAAAAACATTCATTTTGCTTATAAGTTTTCATCACCCAGGAGACTGACAAAGTTCAGAATAAAAGCTATAATTATACATTTAAAACAGTTGAAACTGAATACTGTACAATATGACAACTGTGGGTGGTGTTGTCTTAATGAAAATGAATTGGCACAGAATAAAGATCAAAACCAATTCAACAAGCAATGATGGAGACCAGCAAACTGAACAGATTTCTCTTCATGTGGAACTGTCCGATTTCAGCCAACTCCACAGGAATCCAAGGTGTAGATCTGAGACTGGACCCAGGTGTACGATCTGAGACTGGACCCAGGTGTACAAACTTATCTCTGGATGGATCTCGTGGCTTCAGTCTTCTGTAAAGTAGAAAAAGAAAACTTGTCTTGTCATAGACAGTGTGTACAGTACAGTATTTGTACTAAAATGAGTAAATAAAGCATTTACTTAACAGATCTGTCATTAAATAATATAAATAAATATAAATAATACTGTATAAACACGTGTGCAACACACAGTTATATTATTTAATGACAGATTTGTTAAGTAAATTCTTTATTTACTCACATTTTAGTACAAATGTAGCTTCATGTGCACTTTTCTCCTCTTTAATTTACATCATTATTTTAAATGTGCTTTAATAACTCTGGTTTAATGACGGGTCAGGTTTTGAGGCCTAGTCATTGTTGACACGGTCTGTCTTTGAAAAAAGATGTGTAAACTGTCTCAATCATATATAACCAGCTACAGTTTAACTAAAATAACACAGCCCAAAAAAAAAGTCCAGGCTCAAGAACCAGCACTTTGTTGTGAATGTTACCGTCTGGAAGTTAGCCTTTAAAGTAGCTACATGCTAAGCTAACCACAGCAGTATCACAGCAGTACAGATGCTAAATCATGGAAAAAATAAAAAATAAAACAGCTACTAAACAGACGGTTATACTCCGATATTGTTCTGACATGGTTTCACAAAATGATTTATATAGAATATTTTGTTTACCGAACTAAAGTTGATCGGAGCGCGACGTCTTCGAGAGCAGGTCCGAGGCTGAGTCAGACAGAGGAAAGAGCTGCTGTAGGCTCCTCCGATGGACATAGATCCTTCACGTTTACAACAGCGCGTTGCTCAAACGTATACCTGGCTGTAACACCCTCTAACCCAGCAAGAAACAACCCAAAAAATTTAAAAAACGAGAGAAAATAAACTGGTGTCCCGGCTTGTTTTTCACAGCAAACCACACGCTACAAGATTCCGCCGGAAGTTTACTCCCGGGAGGGGGCGGCACCGGACTGTCATGGCGGCCTACATGAGCTTTTTGCGAAAGAGGTGGATGTGATAAAGATCAACGCTATGTTTACAAGGTCATGCAATGAGAAAAAAAATCATAGCTTAAATAAATATAAAACAAGCTGCGCCATAACGAGCTTCATGAGACGTCTTCATCCTTTCTACTTTAGTCGACGTCAGCTCAGATCTGAATATTTATCAGCCCAAACTGTTGACTAAGCGTTCCGTGAACAAATGTCGACTTTTCCCTCATGGACTGCGCATACGCTGCTGATCGCCTGAGCGTGCTTGAAGGAACTTCAACTTCAAGTAATTTAACACTTCAGAAAGTGTAGACACCTCGCCGAGGAGCCGTTCTTTAAAAAAATAAAAAATAATAATAACTGAGCGAGCACTGAAGCAGTGGCACGGGCAGGAAGTAAAATGCAACGCCTCATTTTGATGCGAGCCTGGCCTAATTATTTGGCGAAGCGGGTGCGGGAGCAACACAATTGATTCTGTTTTTCGTCTTCAGGCGGTGCATCATTCTCCCCAGACACACACACTACAAAGTGAATTCCAACTGTGCTCTGGGAGACGGTGGTGAGACACAGGGATGTCCACAGGCTAAAGGCCTAAAGTCACATTCTGCAATGCTAACCATGTAGCCGCACTGTAAACAACCTTCTACTGCGTTGTGAGAATTATTGTTAGCCAGATGACAGAGGCGTCATAGATATTTGCTTGACACAATCAATCAGTACATGCTAATTTAATATACACATTTCCTTTTCTTTCCTTTCCCTCTCTTGCTTCACTCTGCTCCATCTGTGCCCTCACTATGAAAGGGAATAGTTGAGCAGGCCTAACAAAGGGCGGCACAGAGGTGCTGAGGAAAGCTGAGTACTGCTGGAAGGGATTCCTATCTGTCTGTGTGTGTTGTGGTTGTGTATATGTGTGTGTGCACAAGAGGGAAAGAGTAACCTATTGTGTACATGCATAAATGTGTGTCAATTTGAATACGATATTTCCATACTTTTAACGCATCTGCCTAGCATTTGATGTCTTGTAATGCAATAAAGCAACGATGTGTTTGCGCTGTTATTCAAAAACTCACATCATTAAATCCAACTGGGAAGATGATGTGATAAAAATGTAACTGACCCAGCGTCCCATGACGGGAAACGCTGACACCAGGAACAGTGCGATGTAGAAAGAGTTTAGCATGTTTGCGTGCAAACTACCAGAAATAACGTGTCCTCAATCAAAAAAAAAAAAAAAAAAAAATGTAATCAACTATTGTGGGTCCTTGTTTGTTTATCAGAAGCTGAGCATTGTTTCTATGGGGTGCCATTTGTAAAGTTACACAGTCAAAAATCAACAGCATTATTTTGGTTTATTTAGCCATTAATAAGAAAACAAACTTTTTT
This sequence comes from Garcialebias charrua, assembly GCA_038048925.1. Lineage (NCBI taxonomy): Eukaryota > Metazoa > Chordata > Actinopteri > Cyprinodontiformes > Rivulidae > Garcialebias > Garcialebias charrua. Next base: position 19,581 of record JBBPBX010016442.1, read on the forward strand.
CTTCCAAAGTCATATTTTCACCATGTTATTCATCCATTTATAAATGTCATAGTTCCAAACTAAATATTTATTTTTCAAGCTAAATATTTAGTGTACTAACTAACTATTTAGCTTGCAAGTTAAAATATTTAGTTGGTAAACTAAACATTAAGTTTAAATTAAATATTTAATTTCCAAACTAAATATTTAATTTTTAACTAAATATTTAATTTATAGGCTAAAAGTTTAATTTCTAAGCTAAACGTTTAATTCTTGAACAAAATATTTAATTTGCTAACTAAATATTCAACTTGAAATCTAAATACAAATATTTAGTAATTATTTTTGAAATTAAATGTTTAGCTTGGAAATAAAATATTTAATTTACACCAAAATATTCAGTTTACTAACTAAATATTTAACTTGCAAGTAAAATATTAGTTAGTAAACTAAATATTTAGCTTGAAAATTAAATGTTTAGTTTGCGACTATGACATTTATAAATGTATGAACAACATGGTGAAAACATGACTTAAAAAAACTTTTATTTTTTATTATAGGCTAAATAAACCAAAATATTGATGTTAATTTTCATCTGTGTAACTTTGTAAAAAGTTTGTAAAAAAAACTGTGTAAAAAGCTGAAGTGACTGACAATCGGTCAGCAATGGCGACGTCCGTGATGGTGTTGTTTGGAAGGGAGGGTAGTCTGAGAGCGTCATCTTTGTATGTTTCCAAACAATGGAAAATTTGCCGTATTTTTCAGACTATAAGGCACACTTAAAATCCTTTAAGTTTCTCAAAAATCGACAGTGAGCCTTAATAGCTATGTTTCCATCCAATTTAAATTCGATTTTTGAGCGAATTTTAGAAAATTTCGCTAAAATGTAAATTAAAATTATGAGGATCAGAAGTGTTTCCATTAAACTGGCTTGAAGCGCATCTGCAATGCCACGCAAAGCGTCTCTACGTCAGACGTCAGCGTCATTACGTCACACGTCAGCGCCATACGTCAGACGTCAGCGTTACGCACTTCCACAGTAAACAGGAAGTAGCGTTTGAAAACAGACATCTCGGCAAAATGGAGAGAATATTTCAGGTATGTGTTGCTATCGGGCAAGTTGTATTTATTCTGTCATGCCAACTAGTTTTAGCGATGTTACATGTTGTCCGGAGCGGAAACAGCTGATCAGTCACGTGACGTGAATGTTCGCTGCGGCAGAACTGAGTCGGCTAATCTGTTTCCATCTGTCGTTTAGCCGACTCAGCTCTGAATCGACTCCCCAAAAACTACCTCAAGCGAGCGTATAAACTTTAGAGCGACTTAGAGGAAGTTAACTCGAATTATGCCGTTTCCATTTAGCTTTTCTGATGCGATGCTTCATAATGCGCACCTAGAAACCTTGATGGAAACACGCCTATAGTCAGGTGCACCTTATGTATTAATTCTGGTTGTGCTTACTGACCTCGAACCAATTTTATGTGGTTATTGTGTATGAGTTGAATAAAGTTTGACTTATCTGACTGTTTCATTTCATTTAATGCGCCTTAAAGTCAGAAAAATACGCTGGTTCTCTGGAGCACTTGGGGATTTGGTGTCTTGCTCAGAGACTCCACGACATGTGGGAATGGCTGGGAGTAGAACCACGACTTTCTGGTCCCAGGTCGGCTGCCCTACCTCTGCTCCATCTCAGCCCCCCCTTGGAATGGAGAAGTCCAATCATTTAGATGTAATTGGAGAAAATTTATGGTGTGAGTTGTAAATGTTTTGAGCATTAGACTCTAGTTGCCAAACTTGAAATTATAAACTTACCAAAGCCAAATGTTTGAATGCCAAGCTCTGTCTTTATGGCGTTCCACCACTCCACGTGACCTCTGACTAATGTTCTTGCTTGTTTTTCCTTTTCTCTTCCACATTTAGCAGTAGAGTTACTCTCATTTTCCCTCAAACATCTTCTCAGACCTGTATTCAGTTCCGCCATATTTGTTTACCTGCAGGTCAGTCATGTGACTCAAGCTCCCATGTGCCTTTTGGCAGACTCTGCAGGGACTTTCACGTTTCAGAATTGCATATCAATATATCTGAAGAAGTCCTGGAGTGAAATATTTCCAGAGGCACTGTCTGATATGGTTCAACATGTTTTGTTTTGTTTTAAAGGTTTATTCATTTCATTTCAATTAAAAAAATACAAATACAATTACAGATACAAATAAATAAAATACATATAAAATGAAAGGAGGCAGAAGGATATCTTATCATATCTGCCCCTTCTTAACAAATCAATTTAAACAATCAAATTCAAGCACTAATCATAAATAATACAACAAAAACATATAAATTGTCACAATTATTCATTATTCATTTTAGTTAACAGATATTAACTAACTTATACTGTATTTATCTTGTCAACAAAATATTCTTGATCTTTTTCTTAAATAAAAATAATGATTTCTCTTTATTAATGTCACAGTCCAAACGATTCCATAAACTTATTCCCTGTACAGTATTGAAGTAGACCTACCCCTCAAACTGGTTCGAAACTTCGGTTTTACAAAAATATCCATTCCCTTCAAATTACAACAACTGTTCCTTTTTATAAAATATGCTTGAATATGTGGTGGTAGTATGTTATTCTGAGCCTTGAACACAATTAATTAAATATTGTAATCCACCAAATCATAAAATTTTACCTGCAAGTAACTTCATTTGATAAAACAAAATACTTGAAGGATGATAATAATGTTTTCTTGAGACAATTCTTACAGCTCATGTAAGAACATGTAATCTGTTGTTTCACACCGAAACCAGAAATGTTGTGAACGACTCTCCGTTTGAACACAGATCAAACGGACCTGGTTCCTGTGCTCCGCGACTGTCGGATCGCGTCCGCCTGGCCCTCCGCATGCTGCCGTCTGAGCTGGGCCTGCCGTTGCTGCGGCAACGACAACAACTTCCTGGTGGCTGGCACGACTCCGTCCAGCAGCTCTGCCTCATTATGCTGCTGTTTGCTTTGATGTGGTTTGTGAGGCTGTACCTGCATTACTGCAGCCAGTGGCTCTACCTCCAGGCCATCGGAGTTCCTGTCAACAAGTGAGTTTCCTCCTTTTGATATGACCCTGCACAAACGTGCACACACGCATGCAAGCACACGTGTGGGAGGAGAGTGTCTGGATGCATATACAAACTCACGAGAACGTGCACAGTTGCTGAAATGATTTAAAGGTCTAGCATTTTCTGAAGCACCTGCCACTTAGGACAAACTTTAAAATAATGTTGTTTTAAGCCTCACTTCAAGTATGCAGTGATTGACTCTCAGCTACTACGGCATCCGATTTTAGCTGAGAATCTGTAAAATTGACTGAATTTAGCTGTTTTTTTGTTTTGACGAACGTTATTTAGCTGTCGCAGCCATTTTAAACTTGATTGACTTTAAATCCGTTCCGATTATTATCAGAAATAATCACCAGTGAATGTTTCCTGAGAGTTTCATTAAAGTCTAGCCAGTGATTTGTGAGATATTTTGCTAAAAGACAAACAGGATTGACTCCAAACATTGAAGTTGAAGCGTTGAGCAAAGATTTAGTACAATAGGTTTTGCTTGAGGTGCGTGCAAATTATTCTCGACTACCGCACCAAAATTTACCAGTTTATTTCTAAAATTCTCTTAAATAGACTGTATAATAAAATAATAATAATAATATTAAATAGACTCAATTATCCATGTAAAAAAAGCTAAAAAAAAAAAAAAAAGCTAAGTCTGGTCCTCTGGACATTCAAAAAACAAAACAAAATAAAGCAAAAAAAAAAAATTTGTAGAAAATTTTAATTTTTAATTTTAATTTTTTTTGAATGTCCAGAGGAACAGACTTAGCTTTTTTAGATCTCTTAAATAGAATAGTCCCTCATTCATCACGGGGTTTAGGAGACAATGCACCCCGCGATAAGTGAACAAATGTAAAGTAGGCATACAGTAGTCCAAGTTTCACGCCCAATCTCCCTCCTTCTGTGTAAATGAACAATTTAAATTTAAATACTGTAATATTTTAAATAAACATTGGATTATTTATTTAAAACAACACAGGTAGTCCTCGAGTTACGACGGAGATCTGTTCCTACGTGGCGTAGTAACTCGAATTTCGACATAACTCGAAACATACGTCCAAACTGCACCTTATACGTACAGTACTGTATTTTACCAAGCACTTAGCCTATCCTAACACAGTACCCTACATAATTATCAAAAAACACCTACATGTCAGAGCCATAATGAAGGAAAAAAATAGTTAATTTCCTACTCTGGACTGCTGGTGAAGGCTTTCTTCCGTTCCTCCATCTCTCCTCCGGATTCTCCATTCGTTTACGTTGTAAAACCACCGTCCATAAAACAGCTACTTTTCCAGCTGCTGCCTGTCCAGCTTTGTCCAACAAGTTTTGTTTAGTTTTTTTGAATGTCAAGAGGACCAGATTTAGATTTTTTTAGAGAGTACTGTACAGAGCTGCTGTAGCCTCCGAAGCTAAACCGGAAACAGCCAGAAACTGCGTAAATCGGCTTCAAAATAAAAAAAATATATATATTTTTAAATTTTATTTTATTTTATGGGAGATACGTCGTAACCGCGAAACGTCGTAACTCGAGGCCGTCGTAAGTCGAGGACTACCTGTATTTAAATTTATTTTGGGGAGAAGAGAAGCACAGCAGAAAGGGTTAACCCTTCACAAAGCAGAAATGTGGGCGTGGCAGGAAGCCACAGGTGGCAGAGAGATTGTGACAGGCTGCAGAGGGAGATTCTCCCTGCACCTGTGGGTTGCACAAAGGTGGTAAATCATTAAAATAATTTATTTTAAATACAGTAAACAATCCATGCCGCTCGTGTGGCTCATCCATCCATCATCCAATTGTGTCATGTCCACTCTTACTTTGAAAAACCGCGAAAGAGCGAGTCCGCGAAAGTTGAACCACGAAGTAGCGAGGGACTACTGTATAGCCATTTTGTGTTTTTTAAAGGCAGCTGGATGTGGCGGCCATCTTGAATTGGGTTGGCTTCAAAAGTTAAGTACTTGTATACACTGAATTAATATTTCCTGAATGTTTGAATAAAATATTTTGCTATTAGACTGAGTTTACTCCAACTAGATATTGGCAACATCATCAAGCATCTTTTCATCTTGTTTAACCTGTTAGAACTCAGAACAAGTGTTGGGATCCATGTCAGCATTTCACCAAGTTTTAGATTAATTTGTAAAATTATTTGAGTTATGGTCATTTTTGCATTTATTATGTTAGTTGGCTGTGGCATCCATCTTTAATCAGATTGACTCCAATGCTATATATTATATATATATATATATATATATATATATATATATATATATATATATATATATATATATATATATATATATATATATATATATATATATATATATATATATATATATATATATATATATATATATATATATATATATATATATATATATATATATATATATATATATATATATATATATATATATATATATATATATATATATATATATATATATATATATATATATATATATATATATATATATATATATATATATATATATATATATATATATATATATATATATATATATATATATATATATATATATATATATATATATATATACAGGGAACCCCCGTGTTACGAACGAGATCGGGACCTAAGAACGGTTCGCAGCTCGATCCGTTCGTAGGTAGGGGGTGAAAATTATATTTAAAAAAAAAAATTATTCATTCATTCATTCATTCAACCTTTATTTATCATGCTAACGGAGCGCGCGCACACATTTAAGCATGTAAAGTAGTGTACTGTAATGTTAAACATTGCTATTCACATTTACAGAATAAATAAAAATATATTTTCTTACTTTGAGATGGTCAAAGCCGACATCTTAGGTTGCCATGCGTTGATTGTTGTCGGGCCGAGCAGCGCGCCACCGCAGCTGCTCCAGGCCTGTGTTAGCTAGCTGGCTAGCTTCTGCTAGCCAAGCCATGAGCTAGTGTTGGAGCGGCGGCGCGATCAATCTGCAGCTTCTGCTGCTCCAGCCGCTGCTCCAGCCTGAGACGTCCACAGAGCTATTCCAGCTAGTAATTAATCCACATGATGCGATCCTGGTCACCAGTGTTCAAAAGGCCGGCTCCCGTGTTAGCTCCAGTGTTAGCTCTGGAGCTAGCCAGGCCGGAGGTGTAGCCAGGCCGGCTGGAGGTGTTCGCACGGCGGCCTGGCACGATCGGCGATAAATCCGCTCCTGCCTGAGACATCCACAAAGTTCACAGAGACGTTTCCAGCTAGTAATTAATCCATATGAAGCCATCCTGGTCACCAGTCTTCGTCCAGCTCTCGGCAGCTAACCTAAGATGGCGTCCGCCGGTGTTCTACATTAATTTGTGACCGGAGACCCCAGTGACTGAACCTTAAATAGCGTCCGGTGTTCTACATTAATTTGTGACCGTGTAAACTGAAGACCTACTTCCTGTTTCCCAAAATTGCTCAAAAATTGCTCAAAAATGATCAGAAATGATCTTTTTTATCATAATTATTATTTATAAAGCCTTTAAAACAACCAGAGCTGCAACAAAGTGATGTACACATGAAATTAAGAACATTTAAACACAAAAAAAAAAAAAAAAAAAAAATTTTTTTTTTTTTTTTTTTTAATTCATATTTTTATTAAATATGATATGTTCGTAAGTCCCGTGGTTCGCAGGTCGATGGGGTCGTAGGTCGGGGGTTACCTGTATATATATATATATATATATATATATATATATATATATTAGGAATGCACCGATCCACATTTCTCACTTCCGATCCGATACCGATACATAACAACTGAGTATCGACCGATACCGATACTTTTCCGATCCGATATCGGTGTTCAAGCATAGGAGGCTGTAATAATTAAGTTCTTGAAGGGAGAGCACGTATGTTGCACAAAACTCGGACTTGTGTGAGGTAAACCCAAAGAAGACACTCTGAGCCTCACTACAGTAATTCACAAACAAATGGCATACAAGAAGAGGCAGGTCTCTTCCACAGACGTCCTTCTGACTCATGGTGCAAGGAACACTAGTCTAAAATACTGCTAAGCATTATGGGAAATCATCACATTCTACTCCCCATTTTCTAGTCTTATTTTTAATTCTGGCACTATATGAGTTGTAATTCTTGTTGAATTTTATCAACAGATACAGATTTAATCTATAATTGAACACTAATATACCGCTAAGTAACAATGTTAAGACAGAAGTCACAGAGTATGGTGAAATATATGTGCTCTCTGACATCTAGAAAGTATCGGAAATATCGGCAGGTTGGTTCCGATACCCGATACTTACATTCTGCTGGTATCGGATACCGATACCGATACTGGATCGGATCTGCCCCATCCCTAATATATATACATATATATATATATATATATATATATATATATATATATATATATATATATATACATATATATATATATATATATATATATAT
>JBBPBX010016442.1:27254-43236 GCA_038048925.1 Garcialebias charrua
AAAAAACATTGACAGCGAGTGATAATTACAAAATAAAGGCGGGGCTACCGAACATACAGTCTGATACTGTAGCAAGTTAGCAAATGGCTCACAAATACTTTGTCAATAGAAAAAAAGGGGAAGAAACAAACACGTTTGGTTAAACAGGAGAGGTTAACAAGCGGTGGAGGGAATAAACATGTGTGATTCTAAATATGTGTGTGTGTGTGTGTGTGTGTGTGTTGGCAATTATGCAGCTGAATACACTAAAATCATCTGTTTGGAATCCCCCCATTAACATTTTAACAAGACTCTCTCAATATTAACAAACCATTGCTGGGGGAGTTTGCTCACTACTCAGCTTTAAGTCCCAAAAGACATTATTTGGAAGGAATTTATTGTTATTATTTGGTACACAGCATTGATAATAAACAGCAATAAAACAGCGCAGAAGTGTTAAATCACATTGCGATAGCATATGGTGCTGATTTAATTCATCACAATAAAAAAAAAAGGCTGGCTGCAAACAGGATTACAAGAGGGTTTTTATTACAATAACATGTTAGTGGAAACATCAAGTGTTAAATCATGGAAAGTGACTGTGGAAGCAGAGGGAGCGGGGAAAAAATGGACTGAAGGGGAAGATAGGAGGTGGGGAAAAAAGTGAAAACAGAGGGGGTCAATGCTGGATGACAACTTCCACATGTCTGGCTCTGCCGTTCTCCCTCCGAGCACATTTCTCTCCATGCAATGTCCAGAGCTGGTGCTCAGAGAGAGGGAGGGAGGCCCAGTGACAAGTCCGCATGGTTAGCATGATGACAGGCGCCATCACGTCACCCTTTTATCTCACTCTCATTTTTCCACAAATAACTGTTTTTATCTTTGCCTTCCTCCAACAACCAAAGGACATCAGCTTGAACAATAGCCTCTGTCTGCAACAGTTTCTGTTTCCCACACATCCTTTTGAATAAAATAAAAGTATGCTAACAATAAAAAGTGTTGAATATTAACTGTGACTGCATCAAAAATGTCTCAGTCCCTTCCAAGGGTCAATAAAAATAGAATATGCACCCGCTTCGGATTTTATTACCATTAAATGGCCGTTATCAGTTATTATCATCCCGGATGTTATCAACCATTAAATGGCCCTTATCAGTTATGATCATCCCCATACGTAGCGGTCAGATTGCCCCTCCTGTACCTCCTAGTAGGTTTAAAGGTACGTTGTTACCGTTACAAGCAATGACAGCAGGCTCCGTCTTTAGCTACGTGGTTAGGTTTAGAGTAAAGAGTCTTGGTTAGGTTTAGGGTTGGTCCTCTGGGTCAGGTTTAAGGTTAGGTTTAGGAAAACGGTTACATAAGCTGAAAAAAACAAAAACGCTACACTTCCGGGTTTACGGAAACACGCTGCCTACTCACAGCAATAATAACGATGATAACGTTCTTTTAAACATGCTAGGAGGTATATTGGACAGTTTCGCCGCTATATATGGGGATGATAACAGTTAATAACGCGGCACACCCATTGTATGGACTGACAACATCAGAACCCGCTGGAATATCACTGGGTTGAAATGGTTGGCAAGTAGCTGATGAGCAACATTTGTGAGGAAGTCTCCAGAAAGTCTTGCAACGTTTGTCAGGGCTCTCCATTTCCTCACTTCACGTTCATGTTTAAGTTAAAGAATCTTTATTATCCCCAAGTGGCAATTTGTTTCACAGTCAGTAGTTGCATAAAACGTTCATAGACAAGACATAGAGATGTTAAAACAACAGTCGCTATAGAAATTATCATTTTTCACTAGCCTTATGCAGGGATGAATGAGTTTTTTTTTGTCTATCCTACATCTGGTTCACAGATACCTGTGTCCAGAAGGAAGCAACCTGAACACACCATGGAGTGGTGATCAGGATTTGCCAGAATCAGCCTGGCCTTGTTCACTGACCTCGCCTTGTGTAGGTCAGTGAGGTTTTTCGTTGCAGAGACTCAAAGCAGTAACGCTTGAATTTTGAACCTGCTCAAAAAAAATTGTGCATGAACTTTTCTCAGTAGTCACAGAGTCGTTGCACCCTTCTCTATTTTGTCCAATCATCTTGAGATCAACAGCGTAACTTTCTGCTCTATAAACCAAGACAGTGGTAAGTTATATGTGATTCAAAAACCCTGATCCAAATCTGTTTATCTTTGTTTGAAAGTGTACTCCAGTAAAATTGTCATAAAGATGGAGGAATGATGTGCAAGTCGAGGTGGGTGCAATGTGGGAGGTGAAATAATGTGAGCAGCCAAGACAGTTCTGTGCACAAAACTAACCCGTGATAATCAAAACTGGTCACTTTGTTGCAAATCCTCAAAGTTCAGTGAGCCTGCAGAGGAAAGCTTGTGCCCCGTCATGCATTTCTGAGTCAAGTTGAAATCGTCAGTCTCCAACAGTCAGAGCTCAGTGAGATAACACCCAACTGCTGGGTTACTTAATAATCTTAATAACGACACCCTGTAATATTTTATGTGACTAAAAATTTTATCCAGTCTGGTATGACTCATGATTGCAGTAGTCCCTCGTTTATTGCAGGGGTTATGTTCCAGACCTTATAGCAATAAGTGAAAATCCGTGAAGTAGCAACCTTATACAGGTGATCCCCGACTTACGAGCGAGTTCCGTTCGTACGAGGTGCTCGTAACACGAAATCTCGTATGTCGGAACACGAAACACGTGTCGCTCGTAAGTCCGGATTTTCGGTCGTAAGTCGGAAAATTTATGCTAGCGCTACTACGAACACTCGTTTTTCAACACAAACGTACATACTAGTTCATAAACATGCTCAGAAACTTGTTTACAAACTGTTAGCTAACACACTTTCATCTAAAAACACATACCAGTGCTGTATTTTCTGTATGTTCTGTACAACTTTACTGTTCGTTAGCCAGCTCGTAAGTCCGGAACCTCGTATGTCGATGCGCTCGTAAGTCGGGGAGTACCTGTATTTAGTTTAGTGTTTGTATATATTTTAAGGCTTTGTAAACCCTTCCCACACTCTTGAAATGTTCTAAACTATCAAACCTACGTCATTTTAACAACATACACATATGTAGCTACTAGGGCTGTGCGATATGACGATATATATCGTGGGGGCGATAGAAACGTGTCTATCGTGCTACTTTCCTTCTATCGTCTCTATCATGATAAATAAGAATAAAAAAATAACTGTTGCAAAGAAGCTTCATATTGGTTTTGCGAGATGACGGCGCTGCTTTATGTTTGACGCACGCGCGGGTTTGCGACACATGCTTTACGTTGTTAAACTCGAGAGCAACAGAGCCGCAGGGGCATGAAGCCGGTGTCACAACAAGGAGAAACAGCTGCACAGGCAGCCCAAGAAGAAGAACTTTTACCAAAAAGAGGGGGAAGCTCACCTTGTTAGCTTCCATTATTTCGCTCCGCTGAAACTCGGAGACAAAATGGGTCCAGAGGACACGAACCCAGAGTCCAACCGAGTCCGAACTCGGGTCCAGTTAACCAATACAAAACAGACCAGAGACACAACAGAACCGGAATCAAACGCAACGTTTTCTCTTTTCTGTTTCTTGCCTTGTTTACTCCAGCTTCCAGAGCGGATTTCTTCTTCGTGGGTTTTATTAGCAGCCGTTGTTTTACCGCCACCTGCAGGAAAAATTTGGACCAAAGTAGAAACTCCTTTTGGTCCAAATTTCCTTGTTCTTTTTGTTCACATTCTTATACTGTATCTGTAGTAAAATAATAAAAAATAATAAAAAAATAAAAAAAAACTTTGGTCCAAATTTTTCCTGTACACACACACATCGTGTTGTATATATCGTGATATATATCGTTATCGTGATATAAAAAAGTCCATATCGTGATATATGATTTTTTCCATATCGCCCAGCACTAGTAGCTACTACATTTTACTCGCAAGCTGACAGAACAGCAGTGGGTCTCCGTTCCGCTCCTACTAATTTTAACTTATGTAGCTGCTAAATTTTACTCACCAGCTCTGCAGAACAGCAGCAGCTCTTGGTTCTGCTCCGGTTCTGTGCAGCCGTTGAGCGCCAAAGCGTATTGGGTCTGGGGGACTTTTGGGTGGCCGGCGCAGGACTGGTGGTCCCATAAAGAGATAAAATAGTCCCGTGAGATCCAGAGAGTACCGTAGCCGGACCTTTGGCAGCACTTCCCCTACCCAGAAGTCCTTTTAGGCCAGCTACCAGCTCTTGGACTTGCCAATGGGTCTGGAGGTCCGGTTCTGCTCTGGTTCTGGTCCTGTTCCCAGTGGGTTTCGTGTGGCTCTCTGAATCCGCTGGGCACGAAAGTCACTGTACAGTAATAATAAGCACCAAACTTTTTCCAATCAAATCAAAACTTTCCTTCCAGTTTTCAGCAGAAGGCAACAGGGCTTCTGGGAAATGTACCGTATTTTCTGGAATATAGGTCGCACCTACGTCAAAATGTGGACCGTGTTTAGCTCTGCTGCAAATGTCTGCCACAGGAGCGCACAGCAAGGCTTTTAAGAAGATTAACACTTAAAAACAATTATTTGTTTGATAAAAATTATAGCAAATATGTGTCTGAGCTGAACTTTTCTTTAATAAATGAATAATTTTAGCAGGATAAACACCTAAAAATATATATTTGTTAGCTGACATTATTGTAAGAGTGTGTCTCAGTTTAATTTTTGTTAATAAATGATTACAAATCAGCTTATTTTATAAAAAGCCATAAATAGGTCGCACCTGAATATAGGTCGCAGGAAATGCAAAAATGATAAAAAGCTACGACATATATTCCAGAAAATACGGTAGTGGATATGAGTGAAGATAAAGTGTAGGTTTATTGAGAGAAAACTTCAAAATGTGGATGCATGTCTGAAGTATTTTATTTTTTGTTAACTTTTTACTGTACAGTATAGTCCCAATCATGTAATATTAAAGTTGACAATCAAGGGTCCTGTACAGTTTATTTATTTATTTATTTTCATGTTAAATCTTTAGTTTGAAAAACCGTAAAAGAGCACGTCTGCAAAAGTCAAACAGTCAAATAGCAAGGGACTTCTATCGAATACCCCACCAAGTCAGTGAAGACAAAACAATAAAAACGCCACACTTTGTTGTGTTTGACAGATTTTAGGTTAGTTTGGGACATATAGTTGTATTGCACCAACAAAAGGAGTAAATTAGGTGTCCAAACAAGTATTTATGTCCTGAATTGCTTTTATTTTTCCCAAGATTTTGTTTTGAGAATGGGAGAGAGACCAAAGCATAAAGGACATCTTTAAGATCCTCAGTGCTGCTGAGATTTGGACTCCATGGTGTCCAGATATGTGTGTTTGGTACCAGTTTCATAACTTGACCTTGAAGAATCCCATTTATCTCTAAAGTGAGATGGTTCCCTTTAAAATATATGTCCCAAACATCTCCAGGGCTTAAAAACATGTTGAAATCTGACACATGATAACAAGCGCAACAATTTTCCAGAATACAGTTTTCAATAAATTCAGATGGTGACAGTCCAGTGGATACAGACTGTAAAACAATGTCACCTTAACCTCCTAGGACCTGCCATCCACATACAGTATGCACGATTTCAGGTCTTAGGAGGTTAAAGCCATAATAGCTGTCAAAATACAGGTAGTCCTCGGGTTACGACGGTCTCGAGTTACGACGTTTTGTGGTTACGGCGCATCTCCCATAAAAAAAAAATTACATTGAAAAGCCTTATTTTATGAGGAGTTACGCAGTTTTACGTCGTAAACGGTATACGGTGGATGGACCGGTTTTACGTCGTAAACGTAGTGTCGGAGGAATACTGCACTGTACTCTCTAAAAAAGCTAAGTCTGATCCTTTGGACATTCAAAATACAAAACTGTACTGTGAACGCGGTTTTACGTTGTAAACGGAATGCGGAATACAGTGGATGGACCGGTTTTACGTCGTAAACGGAATGTGGAATATGGCGGATGGATCGGTTTTACATCATAAACGTAGCGGTGGAGGAATACTGCACTGTATTGTGAACGCGGTTTTATGTCGTAAACGGAACGCGGAATACGGTGGATGGACCGGTTTTACGTCGTAAAGCAGCGGAGCAGCGGCGGAAAATATTGTACAGTACTGTACGCGGTGCAGCAGCGGCGGAGGAATACTGTACTCTACTGTGAACGTGGTTTTACGTCGTAAACGGAATACGGAATACGGCAGAAGGACAGAGGACAACGGCGTCACCAGCATCCCAGTTGGCCATAAACTCTTTTTTCCCTTCATTATGGCTCCCAAGCATATGTGTTTTTTGATAATTATGTAGGGTACTGTGTTAGGATAGGCTAAGTGCTTGGTAAAATACAGTACTGTACATGTATATGGTGCAGTATGTACGTATGTCCGACTTACATAGAAAATTGGTTTACGCCGCCGCGCAGGAACGGATCTACACCGTAAGTCGAGGACTACCTGTACACAAATGTTCACGCTTACTGTTAGAATGTGCTGTAATTATGTATCATCTATGATAAAGAAATAGCCACAGAAGTCTAGTGATTTGTAATAAATGAGTAAACAGCAATGCTTTGTTGCCACCAATTTCAAGTCCTTTGTTTGCAGTACAACAACAGTGTCAACAGAGTTAGAGGGAGAACAATACAATCAGAGATGCCAGCAAAAGAGATCAGCTATTAGTTATGATTCAAAATGATTGAATCAAAATGAATGTTTTTCACGTCCTTCAAGTTTTCTGGACGGCAACACGCCACACCGTCTCACGTCATGTGGCCGTCCTGCGAAGCATCCTCTGAGCACTAAAACGACTTTTTGAGATTTAAATTTGTCAGAGGAGTTGCTTCGAGTAAAGCACCACTGGATCTTTGCAGTCAGATTAATGAACAGAATCCGAGAGATGCTCGACTCTCGGAGCAAATCAAATGGGAAGTAATGAGAAAAACTGGACCTGTCCGCGGCCACCGCCGCTCTGCCTCCTCCTGACTGATGGGAAGATTAAGGAGCTCATGAGGCTTGATGTAAATGACTGAGATACAACAGGGGAGTTTGGAAAGCTGTGTTTTGTGTCACAAATGTGTCTGTAAATGTCTTTTTTTTTTTTTAACAGAATCTCCTTGAAAAATCTAATATGATTCCAACTGGTTAATTAAATGTGGGAATCACAATCACTATCATGATCGACACTGTTCTGCCTCCAGACTCCAATTCCACGCGCACACCGTGGACCTCGTCTACCAGAGCTCTCTGCTCCACACCCGAGAGGAGCTGGCGATGGTGACGGTGGGTCCCCTGACCTTGAACGCAGTAACGTTCCTGCTGGTTCTGATCAGATGGGGCTGTCAACTGATGTTTGCCTCACTCCCTTCCTTCATGTCAAATTTTATCACGGCTCAGGGAGTGTGGACAGTCCTCGACCCCCTGGCGGTCTTTGCTGTGGACGCCATCCTCGGGGTAAGTCACTTAAAAATAACTTGGACACTTGTGCACTTTAAATAGGAGTTCACTTTATCTTGGCAAAGTGACTTTAAATTACAAAAAAAAAGGAAGAGGGCGGGTAGATTGTGCAAGGTTGGAGGGGTGTCTTTTTTGGCAGAGGGCTTGAATTTCTCAGTAATTTTTTATGATGTGATATTCAAAACAAATCTTAAACAATGATTGAGTAAATAACTCCTTATAATTGGCACATCTCATAATTAAGAGTCTGAACTAGTTATTTTTTATTATTATTTTTTATTAAATTTATTCATTTTACATCAATATAAAAAAACTAAGTTTAAACATGCAGTGTAAAAGAAAAAAGACATAAAATGAAAGGTGGCAGAAGGAGAAAAAATCTTATATTATATCTGCCCCTTTTTTTCTTCAAAAAACAAAAAACAAAAGCAAACTCAATCCAAACAATTAACTCAAGCAATGTTTTTCAAGTAATTGAATAAAAAAACAACTTCATTAGTTAACTAGAAAATTACTAATACAATGGATTTAACTAAAGATTTTAGTATTTTGTTAACAACTTAGATTTGATCATTTTTTTAAACACGAGCATAGATTTAGCATATTTAACATTGTTATCCAATTTGTTCCATAAGTCAATTCCCTGTATCAAAACAGTCCGACCCTTTAAAGTAGTGAGGATTTGCAAAAATCTCAGTTCCCTTAAGACTATAACAAGACATTCTCTTAACAAAAACATTTGAACGTTTGGAGGCAGTAAGTTATTTTGAGCTTTATACATGACTAATGAAACATTATAATCTACCAAATCATAAAACTTCAATAACTTAATTTGATTAAATAATACAGTATATTTGATGGATGACAATAAGGTTTTCCTAAAATAATTCTCACAGCTCTTTTCTGTAAAATAAAAACAGGCTTTGTTATAGTTTTACATGCCTTCCCCCAAACTTCAACACAATAAATTAAATGTGGAACAAAAATTGTTCCACACCGGCGAGATGCAGCCAGTGGGAGACACAGTTATTATGTCTTTTATGATGTACAATTCATGAAACATATCTATGACCTCTTTCAGAAACTAGTTTTTTTATTATTTTTTATTGTATTGTATGTCCAGACTTGCTCTGTGACTCTGAAGCTGCTTTAGGGTACAGATCTGTCCGTTTGATGTCATTTTTCAAACTGTCTCTTCAGCGTCTCGCCTACACCCCCGACACACCAGTGGGAGACGCAGCCAAGCTTTACTGGCACTTCTATCAAGTCGACCAATCGGGCGCTGCAGGAGTCATCATCGCTCTGTTCCTGTACTCGGTCCACTTCCTGCTTTCTGTCACCATACTTGCTGTTTACCTGCTCAGGTGAGACACACAGGGGACAAGGCACTTATAAGGCAAATAAGAGTTGCATGAAGCCCAAAGATCCATGACAACTTTGAAACTTAATACAACTTTGTCACTTCACCCTGTCACCACGGAGGCAGTGAGCATCTTTGTCAACTCGACATGTCCATGCACGGTTAAATGTCAGTGTCTTTCAGTCAGACGTCCCTATTGTCTCTCCTACCTCATCGCATACTAGTTTAAAAAAATTATATTGTAATTGAAACTGGAGTAATTGATCAAATTTTCCTACTCCTGAAAAAGATGCCCAAATCTTCCAGACCTGATAATGCAAACCAAAAAATAAAGTTTATTTAACGGATGGAAAAATGTGTTTTTCAAAGTCAAACTCCATTAGGCGGCTTGGGCGAGCTGGACTGGGAAGCTCAGTCCTCACCTCCTTCTACAGGTGTGCAGTGGAGAGCATCCTGTGCTCCAGCATCAACGTGTGGCATGGAGGCTGCACAGAAGTCTGTTGGAGTCAGCCTCCCCACCATCACAGACATCTGCACCTCCAGATGCAGGAAGAGGGCCACCTGCATCATGAAGGATCCCGCTCACCCAGCACACACACTTTTTGCCCCGCTCCCCTCAGGCACAAGGTTGAGGAGCATTAAGTGTAGAACCACTAGACTGAGGAACAGCTTCTACCCTGAGGTTGTTAAGACTCATGAATCCCTCGTCAGGATTATCACTGTGAAAATTACTGTGAAAAAGTCACTGTGATGTCACTTGGTTGTTGATATGTGCTGCTGGCTATTCATAATGCTGATCTCATGCTGCTGATTTATTTCATGTTGCTGTGTTCATTCGGCCTCATCTGCTCACACAGACTCAAGTTTGTGTGCTGTTGTTTGGCACATTGTTTTTGTACTATTAGTGCATAGTGTATTATTAGTTTAGTGTATTATTTGTTTAGTGCGTACAGGTTGTCCCCGACTTACGACGTCAACGACATAGGAGGTTCCGGACTAACGAGCGGACTAACGAACAGTAAAGTTGTACAGAAAATACAGCACTGGTATGTGTTCCCTTTCAGTCTGGTCTGTCAGTGCAACATACTTGCTATGGGAATTGCGCCCCCGCGCAATTACCTGAAGGAATATACTCACGCCTTTATGGCTAGGAGCGTCACTGCCGTGCCAGAGGCCCCGCCCTCTGGGTACTTAAGCGGCTTGCGCCCCTCCATATTTCTCTTTTTGCCCTTCACCTTGCTTAAACCTGAACTACCTCTTCGCGAGAATTCTCTGTTGCTTCATCGCTCAACCAGAGGTGATCTTGCTCCCTACACAGAGCGCACAGAGAAGTATTCCTGCGTACTGCTGGGGTAGCGAAAGCTAGTCTGGCACTTTTCTTAACCCCAAAGTATTTTCTTCTCCTCTCTCTACAGGTTGCTTCGCTCGACGGCACTAAGTACGCCACAAGAAAAAAGCTACCTTGCTAACTCCTAGCGAGCTAGCCAGCGAAAGCGACGCGACGGAGGAGACATTTCAAGAAAAAAGAAAGAAGATTCTGGAAGGACTCGCTTGCCTCATCTCGGACACGCCTCCGGAGAAAGGAAAACGAAAGGCGAGACTTCCAAGGAAAACCAACGGGACGGCGAGCCCAACTTCGCGCGCCTGTCCCAGCGGATGTGGTTTTTCCCTCGCAGCAACGGACACCCACGAGGCCTGTCCAGTCTGCTTGGATATGCTTCATGCAAAAACAGCAATGGATGCACCCGACTTTTGCCCACACTGCAGCCTCATGATGGATGCGGTGCTTTGGCATCGGGTTGACCTCGTCGCCAAGGCCATGGGCGCTTCAGCGACAACAGCGGACGCGGACACCACGGAGCCCCTCACTCCCACGCCGGAGTTGGAGAACATGACTCTACATGACAGCACACGTGTCAAATGGGGCAACAGCCCTGACGTGCTGGCTCCCATGGTGGACCTAACAGTCAAATTTGACACCCGGGGCATGATGAACAAGGACGAGATCTCAATTTCAGCCTCGGGCGAATTTTCAATGGAGGAGGCGGACGTGGAACTGGAGGATCAGGGTGAAGATCTCTCCCAGACCCTAGTACCTGTGCTCCCGGAAACTGACTTTTCCATCCCTGCGCTGATAGACTTGTGCCACAAAGCAACGGACGCATTGCACATCCCATGGCCTGAACCTCCGCCTCGCCAACAGGTCACGAGGCTGGCAGGAAACTATTTTTACTCAAAGCAGCAGGCCGCCACGAGGCAAAAGATGCCCGTGTTCCCGGACTTTCTGACAGAACTAACGCACACCTGGACTCAGCCATGAGCCCCTATGCTTCTCCCCCTCTCACAGTTCCTCGACGTGGATGGGATGGATGAAGTGGGAATAGCTAACGTGCCTCAGATCGAGGACACACTAGCATCTCACCTGGCTCCTAAATCATCAGGAACAAAACCAACTATTCCCAGCAAGGCTTGTCGAGCCTCAGCGTCTCTTCTCGAGAAATGCTACAGGGCTCAGGGACTCGCGGCACGCGCCATGAATGCGTCTGCGTTAATGGAAGCTTACCTGGCCGAAAAACTACAACAGTTCCAAACAACAACGGACAAGCAGACGGCTGCCGACTTGCTGGATGAAGCCCGCAGAGCAAAAGACTTTGTACTCCGTATGATGGGGACAGCTGCTGTTGCACAGGGCAGGGGGATGGCGGAAGTGGTTATCGCTATCCGCCACCTCTGGATGACTCTGACGGATCTCCCGGAGGGACAGAAGGTGCCTTTTCTCCACCACTCGATAGAGCCGGCGGGATTATTTGGTAAAGCTTTGGAGCGAATTCAGACCAAGCTGGACCAAAGACGCAGACAGGCGGAAGCTCTCCGGGTGGGCATTCCCCGGAGAAGCTTCGCCCCCCCAAGGGAGTCTGCTGGTAGCAGACCTGCGCAGTCTCGGCACCACTCGGCAACCCGTGCCCCACCGCAGAAGCGGCCAGCATACGAGGAGGAGCCCAGGCAAAGACCCCCGCAGGGCCCACCTCGTACCGAGCACGCATGGAGCAAAAACAGGTTTGTCCCCCGCCAGGCGACCAAGCACAGGGCCTCCTCGGCGAATCGTGACAACAGACAGAAACGTGCCTGATGAACCAGGTCCACGTTTCCACATTACAGGGTCACCCGCCCACGTGGTAACGGGAATGATACCTTCATGTCCAGACTTTGATTGTAACACAGTACAATCAGCTGGTTTATTTACAGCATGCACAAATCATGCTTTCTTCTGCTGTGAGTGACATAAAATCATGTACGTCATTGCACATAAGCACGAATAAAGTTCATGAAACAGCTCCTCTCTGTTTTATTGACCAAAAAAAACAAAACCAAAAAAAATAACAACAACAACACAAATCAGGCCTTTCTGACCTGCAAGCCGTCATAAAGAGAGAGGGCCTTTTCGGCCCTGGCGTAGTGGTAAGGGCAGTCGTCCCCTGTTTGGAAGGTTGGCGGTTCGAATCCCGGTTCCCCACACCATGTGTCGTGTCCTTGGGCAAGACACTTAACCCCGAGTTGCTCCCGGTAGGACTGGAAAGCACCTTGCATGGTTGTCTGCTGCTACCAGTGTATGAATGTGTGTAGCACTTTGAGATTTTCACTAATGAAAAGTGCGTTATAAATTGAATTCATTATGATTATTATTAACCATCAGCTTTGTTTATCACCGTTTGTGTGCTTACAGAATTCCACATCAATCTGTTGTAGCAGCGAAGTTTAACTTTGGTTTATTTAAGGTCATGTAAATTGTTGCTGTAGGCCATATAACAGGATGACCCTTTTCAAAACACTCTGATCCCCACCAGCCTGCTGCTGGTTTGCCTCACGCCAAATTTAAACCACCTCATTCAGCTTCCACTTCCTTTCTCTGCAAACGCACACAGAAAAAAAAAAGAAGGAAAATTTAGGCAAATATTGATCCAGCACATTTCAGTTGTACTAGATGATAGCGTGCATCAAAGCTACGTATCCAAACACACTCCTTTAACACACCATCCACTGCAACTAGTCAGAAAATGAACCATTTCCAAACAGATGTGTTTTGGTGCAGCGTGAACATATAACCCCCTTACTTTATGTGATTAGACTGAAGATTGTTCATGGTTGGCTTCACTGCACATTTCATACATACAGAAATTCACTGCATATATGGTAATAAGCATTGATACTCTATATAAATACATGGTGTGTTCCTGATTTCTTGTACAAAGTAGATTGAGGTCAGCCACGCTGAAGCATTTACTTGAAAGCTTTGCTTTATAGCTGCACCTCGGAATAAAAGAAAAGTCGACTAAATTAAGCTTTAAGAGGACAAATAAGAACAAAACATGATAAACGTAGGAGTCTTTTCTTGCTTAGGGTTCTGCTTTCAAATTATAACCTGAATTATTGTATTTAAAAAATATATAAATCTTATTTGCCACAGCGAAGTAAAACAGTAATTGTGACTGATTGTTACTCTTTAAAGAAAAATTGGAGCACATTTGTAAAATGGAAATAGCAAAGCAAAAGAGCAGATCATAAGCCTACAGTCAAGGTCAATGTCATGTCTCTTTATTGTCATTCGCATCGCATGTGGTACATGAGGTGGAACGAAATTGCATTCACCCAGTTACATAGGTACATCCAACAAAAGTATAAATTGAAAAGAAAAACAGTAATAAGATTTAAGATATGAACTTTGACATATGTTAAACACAGTGCAAAAACAACATGTCATTCATATAAGACAAAAATCCAACAAAAAAGGAAATGACATCCTTGTAAAATAAATAATTTTAAATTTTCCACAGAGGTGCCATTTAATTACAGAAGGCAGAAAGCAGCTAAATCAGACGTCTGCAACTTTTACAATCAAAGGAGTCATCTGTGTCCCTCGAGTCACCAAATAAAACTGGACAGAGCTGCACAACATATTTAAAGCTTTAAACACGTGTTTAAAATAAATTATACATATAAAAAAACTATTGTTCGTCACATCAAAGAATTAAAGGTATGCAATATATTTTTCACATTTATTCTGAAGTAGTACCGTATATGTTAGCACAAATAAATAAATGCATTTGTTCAGTTTAATTAATGAAGTCTACCAGCTCCTGTGAATGATGGCTATATATTTAGTGAAAATTAATAATAAATACTTTATAATAACTAAATAATTGCATCCTAATTGTTTGCAGGAACATGAACTTTAGGCCAGTTTGTAATACACACAGATTTCTTCATTTACTTTAACTTCTAGTAAACTAGTGTAGTGATACACCTCCTCTGAAAACCTTCAGTGATACACCTTTTTCCTAGAAAACCTTCAGGAAAGGCCTGAACACTGTTTGTCCCATTAATTTGAATCCAGGACACATATTATCTCACCAAGAGACTCTTTATTTTTGTCCCAATTCAAATAATCAAAAGAATAACCTTATTTTATTATCATTATTATTTTCAATATTTTGATAATCAAAGGACTCCGTGTAATCCAAGGACAGGTCAACATGGTCTTTTCAGTATTTGTTTAAAAGTGTTAAGACAGTTTAATCAGTTTAAATCATAAAGCTGGCGCCTGTCTTCTCCTTTCATTTCTCCTCCGTCCTCCTCCCGTTTCTACACTGTAATGAAGGGGAGAGTACCAGAAGTCAGAGTTTTCTTCAAAAGCTCTCACTTCCTTGAACTCAGCGAGAGTTTTCCAAGATGAGTCGAGTGAAGAGTCGAGTGAAGAGTGGAGTGAAGAGTTGAGATGAGATTTTTTTGACTTAGCTGTGAACGGTGGCCATGAGTCAAAGGCCTCGTTTTCAGCTAGGACTTACAGCATGCCGCTGTAAATCCGAAGCTCAAAACTTTTAATAAAAATTCCTTCTGAGGAATATTTTATTTTGAAAATCAACCAGACTGCCGTTACTTCTGTTCGATCTGGCGGACCCAGGAGACGCTGGAAGGTAACACGCTAAGGCTGGAAGCCCACTCTTTACCAGAACCGAGACTGACTGTCTTCGTAAGTTAACGAGTTTATTGATGTTACTAAGTGTACCAACTGCACCGCATGCCACCCCTCCAAACACACTTTTTTTTGTAGTCAGTATAATGTAAATAATAGTAATTAATTAATTATTAAAAAGATACATTTTAGTGGGACCAAAGAGCTGCATGTGGCCCCAGCACCACGGGTTGCAGAGCCTTGAGCTCAATGGATGAATATTAAAATAAAACCAGTGAACAATGGCTTCTGTCCTTCAGCTGACATGAATGCAGGGTGTAAGTTGGGCAGCACGGTGGCACAACTGGTAGAGCTGCTGCCTCTCAGCGAGAAGGTTGCCGGTTCAAATCCCGGTCCGGGGCCTTTCTGGGTGGAGTTTGCATGTTCTCCCCGTGCATGCGTGGGTTTCCTCCGGGTACTCCGGTTTCCTCCCACAGACCAAAAAACATGCTTGTTAGGCTGATTGGTGACTCTAAATTGACCCTAGGTGTGAGTGTGAGAGTGGATGGTTGTTTGGTGTGAGTGAGACAGGTCCCTCTTGTAAATGAGTCCCCGTGACTCAACGAGGCTAGCCTGTATAAATAAAGGTTGAATGAATGAATGAAAAGTTGGAGTTGGGTAGAGTTTCTTACTAGATAAGGATTTCTGATATAAACCTGCTTCTAGAAAAAATAAATCCACTTCATGTGTACACATACAATGGACTTTCTTCTTTTCTTTTTTTTACTTACCGTACCTTTAATGTGCCGTCTATTCATCTCTTTCAAAACAATACATCCTCCAATCTGTTAATCTTTGTAAACACTGGTGTCATGGGGATTTTGAGTGTAATTACACTGGTGTAGGAACAAAGCTGAAGTTTTGAACTTTCATTTCGGGTCAAATCTTCAAAAATTCATGTTCACATAAGAATACGATCCATCCATCACTAAGGCTTCAAAAAGACTGGATTTTTCAAACAATTTAATATCCACGGATGAAGAAATGTTTTATATGATGCTGTTTTATTCAATTTGCATGATCTTTCTTCCGTCGTGACCGTGAACTGTATTCCATATGTTAAGATAAGGTGACCCCTACACTGGAGAACATACAGATATGAGCTTTACCATCCGGGTCAGCCCTCACATAAGAACCAGTTCAAGGAGCTTTCACAGCCTCGAAATGAGTCTGTTT
>JBBPBX010016443.1:0-27756 GCA_038048925.1 Garcialebias charrua
AATCCGTGCTCATTTCTGCGACTGTCACGACGCGTTGTGTTCAGTTCTGGCTCCCGTCGCTTTTATTTGTTGTGTTAGCTTTGATGGCTAACCCGGTGCGGTCTGGTTGAACTCGACCCTTTTACCTTTGCCATCCCGAGGACAGCGGGTGAAACATGGCCATGTCACCGTGTTTTATTTATTTCCACAGCTGTTTTTTAGATTCAGTAACAGCTGTCACACTCCGCTGACTTCACAGAAAACTGCTGTAATATTTTAATTCTCATTGTGTCTGGTGTTATTGGCTGCCTGCCACAGTCTCCATTTTGTTCTGGACTGCAAAGCGTTTGGTGCAGGGTCGATGATTGACTTGTGGTTTAGCCAATCAATAAACAACATGAATCCGCTTGCTCCGCCCTTTAGAAGTGCGCCGGTGTTGTGGTGAAAAAAGTACCCCAGCAGAAGCACGCCTTTTTGTCAGACGCTCTGCTCTACAAAGCTGCTATCTTCTGCCTGTTCTCATTAACTTAATCAGTGGTGGAGAAAGTACTCAAACACTAAAAATTATAAATAAACAGACAAAAAAATCACTAGTAAAAGTAGAAGTATCACGTTAATAAGTAAAAGTAAATAAGTACTTGCTTTTAAAATACTTAAAGTATTAAAGTAAACGTACTTGCTGAATGTATTAACTAATGCAATGGTCTACAATATCATTAAGTGTGCGTACTGTGTATATTTTCTGTAATACATTAATACTGTTGAGTCATTTTAAAGAACAATGATGCAGATAATACATGTTTTTATTGTGTTTGTGATACAGTTCACACTTGAACTTGTGATTCTGTGCGTCAGAATTTCAGGGATGACATGCAGAGTTAAATGTTATTAATTAAAATAAGAAAGAGGAATGATTTTACCTTTGAAAGTTTTTATTTAAGACATAACAAAACCAATGTGTCATTTTAACTGCAGTAAACACATTGATGTAAAACGTGTCTGTCTGAAAAAAGGAGAGAGAGAGAATCTTTATTGTCATTTGCACCACATGTGGAACATGTGATGAAACGAGATTATGTACACAGGGACCCAGTTACATCCAAACAATAAAATGTAAGAGAAGAAATAATATCTAAGATATGAATTAAGAAAAACATCAACTAACAATACACCAAGCATTAATATCATAGAAAAACATCACTCCAAAACAGCAGCACGAACATGAGTCTGGAGCATTAGAAAAACATCAACTAACAATACACCAAGCATTAATATCATAGAAAAACATCACTCCAAAACAGCAGCACGAACATGAGTCTGGAGCATTAGACCTAACAAAGGAATAGACTCTGATCATTTCAACTCCAGTTTGTCTTCAACTCTAGTTAAAATACTGTCTAGTCAACCTTGTAATGGGTCAATAGTGAACAATATTTTAACTTCCTGACACATTTTCAAAACTTGGACCTGAATGTCGAGCCACTCTTCATCTCCTGTCCTAACACGAACTGACACATTTTAATATTGCAGCAAGAATTTCTTATTCAAGTTCAGAAGAAGTTGGTTTTCAAAGTTTTTTTTAGTCCAGTCTGTCTCTTTTGGGAGAGAGAATCTGTCCTGCTGTACCAAACTGTCTTTCAATAATATTTCAATAATATCTAAATAATCTTTCAATAATCTTTCAATAGTCTTTCAATAGTCTTTCAATAGTCTTTCAATAGTCTTTTAATAAGGCCATGGGTGGTGCATATCTTCTTGCTGACTCTGCACGGTGGAATCCATTGTGGATGTGTTGGCGATGCTGTGGATGGCCCCAGCTCAGTGACGTATATACTTTGTACTAGAACGTACATCATTGACCCAACTCTTCTTGAAGGTTGGTCTAATGTTACCTGTCCACTTTGCAGTGATTCGATGGACCAACTCCCCTCTCTCCTTGGGTTACTTTCAAACTAACGAACAAATAAAAAAATCGCAACATGAAAGTAACTTGTAACTCAACGCATTATAGAAATGTAGTAGAAAGTACAGATACTTAATGTAAAATGTAGTGGAGTAAAAATAAAAGTACCCACATTTAACTCTACTCAAGTAAAGTACAGATACATGAAAAATGTACTTAAGTACAGTAACAAAGTACTTGTACTTACCAGTTACATCCTACCACTGCACTTAGTTGACGTACATCTACAACTGATTAACTTCTGGAGTACTTCCAGTTCAACATGGTTGCATCAGCTGCTCATAGTGAACTAACACAAAATGTCTCTGATTAAATCAATTGTACAGGCACGATGCTAAAATCTGACAATGTTTTAGGTGAGTGTCATCCTCATCATATATTCTGTGTCCTGTCCCACATTTTTGCATGAGATTGCACAAAGTGTCATCCTCATCATATATTCTGTGTCCTGTCCCACATTTTTGCATGAGATTGCACAAACATTATGTTCAAAGTTTGACCATAAGGGCTACAATGCTGTCATTTTTCACCAAAGTGATCTTAGTTGAAAACTTGGCCATAAAAGCCAGCAAGTGAGCATTAGGGCCGCACAACTGATCAAAAATACATTGGATACATCTCAAAAGTCTCATTCAACCTTTATTTATACAGGTTAATCCCATTGAGCCTCAGGGACTCATTTACAAGAGAGACCTGATTTTAACAAAGAGTGATGGCAACAGTGGACAACAATAGACATAAAGGATGCGTACAATTATTATTTTTTTATTAAATAAACCATTATATTTCTTGTAACATGCATACATACAAGTTATACAAGGTAGTTTTATAACTGTTCAATCCAACAGCCTCTCTCTGGTCCTTGTGTGGGTTTATTGCAATTAATATTGTCATTGCGATGTTAAACAATAATATTGCACATGGCAAGTTCTTCAAATAACATTCAGCCCTAGGCACTATGCATTTCTTCAAGGAATGTTGCACATTACATTTTTAAAAATTAAATGAACAAACGCACAAAGTGACAAGTGAACTTCTGATTTTAAGCACCTTTATCAACACAATTTTGTACAATCCTTTCAGTCTAACATACTATCTCTAATTGCTCCCCGGGTGCTCAGTAGCTGCCCCCTGCTTCACCTGAGTGTATCCCTGTTACGATGGGTCGAATGCAGAGAACCAATTTTGTCATTCTATAGGAACATACAATGGTGACAACATAGAGCACTTATTCTTATAGACACTACTGGTACTTATGACCAGGAAATAGCTACAGAAACAAAAATAACTAAATTTAAATAATAAAATACCCCATAAAAGCTGAGTTTGAAGTGTAGATGAGCAATGGAAGGAGTATTTTGAATAAAGACCTGGCATTCCTTGAAGGAATGCGTATTACCCACCACCTTTCATGTTAAAGGTTTAAACTAATATAATCTTATGATGAGAGGCTCAAGTTAAAGACATTATTGTCCACCATTGTAAATCACATGTGGAAATATGCAGTAGTGTGAATATGTGTTGAGGATTACTCACTATTGTCACATTACAGCTCAGTATCTATAAATTCAACTTGGCTTGCACAACGATGATTACCGGTATACTTAGGATGATTAGCTGGCAGCCATCTTGAATTGGGCTGACTCCAATACAGGTAGCCCTTGACTTACGACGGAGATCCGTTCCTGCGCGGCGGTGTAAAGCGAATTTCGACGTAAGTCGGAACATAGTCCAAACTGCACCTTAAACGTACAGTACTTTATTTTACCAAGCACTTAGCCTATTCTAACACAGTACCCTACATAATTATCAAAAAACACATGCATTTGGAGCCATAATGAAGTGAAAAAAGAGTTAATTTCCTACTCTGGAATGCTGGTGAAGCTGTTTCCTCCGTCCCTCCTCCGGATTCTCCATTCGTTTACGTTGTAAAACCGCCGTCCATAAAACAGCTACTTTTCCACAGCTGCTGCCTGTCCAGCTTGCTCCAACAAGTTTTGTTTTTTGAATGTCCAGAGGACCAGACTTAGCTTTTTTAGAGAGTACAGGGCAGTATTTCTCCGCTGCTACATTTAGAACTTAAAACCGGAAACTGCGTAACTCTGCTTTTCAAAATATAATTTTTTTTAATACTTGTAAAACACATGTATTCTATTTACAAACAAAATGTCTTTATAGCAAAGATTTATTATTAGTATAAAATTACTTATTTTTGTTGTTCATATGCGTGTTGTAACCGCGAAACGTCGTAAGTCGAGACCATCGTAAGTCGAGGACTACCTGTAGTCAATTAATTGTAAATGTACACTTCATAGTTACTTTCTGAGCATTTCATCTTCTAGTTCATGAGATATCTTGCTAACACAATAGACATGAATAAAAAGGCAATATTTGTGCATGTGTTTATCTTTGGCAGCAGGTGATAACGATGCTCATAAATGTCATAGTCACTTGCAATTGATGTTCATGTTTTAAAATCATGAATTAATGTGTTTGATATGTGTAACCCATCTTCTTACTCAAAAACTGCAAGTCAAACAAAATTATCAAGACTAAACAAGCGCTGATACAGTTTTGTGTTTGGTGAAATGTTTGTGGTTGACGAATGCCTTTGACATTCTTCCAAACAGGCCTTACTAATGACGTCAAACCATCATGAGAACCAGCCTGAATCTGCTCCCTCAGTGGAAAGCAGACACTGAGCACAAGGCAGAGGTGTGTACAGAGAAACACTTTCACAACTGTTTCCTATAGTAAACTGAATATTTGCATAGAATAATTTTAAATTGAAAAAAAAAAAAGCCTCTCTGTGCTACTTTTTGGTTGTATGTATACCTTTTAAGAAATACCTTTGTGATCAGCTCCCACTTGAAATAACACGAGTGAAAACAATTCTTCATGATTACATATGTATTAGAAATACTCACTTGCATTATACTTGTATGTTAACTTAGATCATCTGTGTCTAACTGGGTTAAGGGTTGTCCCCTTGGTCAGACTCAGTGATGAGTGAGTCTCCGCTGCGCTTTAAGGTCATCTCCACTGAGCCTGCCACAACACCACAGCGACTACAGGTAACCACTGAATTCTCACATTTCAGAGGATGCAACAGTTTTTGATGTTGTTTTTAGCACTAGAGTAGATGTCTCTTTAAATAGTGTACCGTATTTTCTGGTGTATAGGTCGCATTGTCCAATTATCACCAATAGATTGGAAAAATCCCTAGATAGGTCGCACCGGTGTATAGGTCGCACCTACGTTTAGCTCTGCTGCAAATGTCTGCCACAGGAGCGCACAGCAAGGCTTTTAAGAAGATTAACACTTAAAAACAATTATTTGTTTGATAAAAATTATAGCAAATATGTGTCTGAGCTGAACTTTTCCTTAATAAATGAACGTAATTGTGAAATGAGCTGGATTTAAAAATTTGTTTCGCCGAAAGTGATAACAAGCCATATATAGGTCGCACCGGTGTATAGGTTGCAGACCTTGAAAAAAACATAAAAAGGTGCGACCTATACAACGGAAAATACGGTAACTCTTTCCTGCTCTTTTTTTTCTTCAGTCACATTCACACATGCTCTTGTTTTTTGTCTGCCTTCTCCATCGCTCTCAACTTCAGATTGTAACCGACCAGCAGACTGGTCAGAAGATCCAGATAGTGACAGCGATGAACCCGTCCGGCGCTCCAAAGCAGCAGTTCATTCTGACCACGGCTGACAGCTCAGGAGCAGGCAAGATTATCCTGGCCTCACCGGAGACTCACAACACAAAGCAGGTCATCTTCACTGCTGCAGACAGCCTGATGCCAGGAAGAATACAGGTACATTTCTCCCCTAATGTCACCCCATCATTGTTAGTATTAGGAAGTTTTTGTCTAGAAAATTTCAGCTGTGTTTTAAGTTGATTTAAACTCATGATGTTGACATTGTGAAGATGAAACAAGTGAAGTCTAAAGGCCTGTTTTTCAGATCGTCACAGACCCAGTGTCAATGGAACGGTTGTTAGGACAGTCAGGGGATTTAGGTCGACCTCAGCCAGTGGAGTACTGTGTGGTTTGTGGTGACAAAGCTTCAGGTAATCTAGCCTATGTTGCATCTAAACCTCAACACGTGGTACTTTACATGTAGTCTAAGGAACACACCCTGATGTACTTCAACTGTTTGTTCAGATTTGTGCTGTTAGTACACTCACCCACATGCTCACAGTCACTCAAAAACTTTGTTTTTCTCTGTGTTCAGGGCGTCACTACGGAGCGGTCAGTTGTGAGGGATGTAAAGGTTTCTTCAAACGAAGCGTGAGGAAGAGTCTGACCTACAGCTGCCGCAGTAAACAGGACTGTGTCATCAACAAACATCACCGCAACCGCTGCCAGTTCTGTCGGCTGAATAAATGCCTTAAAATGGGGATGAAAACTGATTGTAAGTTTGTACTGACTCATTATACATATCGAGTGTTATTAAGTTTAGAGGTTTAAAAAAACTGAATTTAATCATTTTACCTTAGAGCCTTGGGAGGTTCTAAAAATTTACGTTATTCTCCAAATAAAAATATTTTGTGTAGCAAGTAGGACTGGGCAGTTTATTGACTGTTTAATACATTAATTGGTATTTTTCTGTTCATATATGACATCAAAATACATGTACAGTATTTGGTTGAAATCAAAACAATATGAAGCAGTGTTAGAAAACATGTTTCCTACGTACAGTCGTGACCTTTTTTTCCCCACTCACACCACAACCACGTTTTCCCTTTTTTAATGTAGACTACGATGAGTCTTGTTTACTATTTTGTTTAATATATAATAAGGCAGCCATTTTGCTGTGCTATTGAAAATTGCAACTGCAGTTTTCGATAGCACAGTGTGTGCTATTGAAACTGTGTGTGTGTGGGAGGGGGGAAATCAGGGTTCAGTATGAGCGAAGAAGCTGTCTTTAGCTTTTTAGCTAGCACACCTGTATTGTGAGCCGTTAGTTTAGCGTTATGTCAGTGCCGACAGGTGGGTGGGGGATGAGCGCGGTTTGGTAAACTGGGCGCTCGGTTCTGTTAACGGGGCGTGGTGCCCCGCTTGTATAATTATTGGGTCAGAGTAATTAGTTTTAGATGATAAATATTGAACATCTCCATCATTTCATCCTCTTTATCATATATAAACTGATCATTATCAATCAGGTGAGCGGTGCGGAAAACAACCTCTGAGGCCGAATTTCTAATTAGAGGCAAAAACTCACACCACCGTCCCGTGCCCCCACAGTAACGCCCTGAACATGCAGAATCACCTTTTTAGGATGGTTTGAGAGATTATAAAGTTTTGGAGAACTCTGTTGATTGTCATATTTCATGACTTATTTCAATGTTTGAGAGAAAGAAAGATTTTGAGGAGAATTTTGCAATGAGTATGGTCTCACTTTATGGCTTATGTCAAAAGTTTTAAAAGGAATAATATATTTAGCAGGGATTAGTCTATTTACCCACAAAAACTAAGTTTTTCCAAAGAAATAGAACTTTTGAGAAGAAACATATATATATATATAAAGGAACTAATCTATTTGTGTTAAACAAATAAAAGAAATAAGCTATTTAATTGGTTTTAAAATAAAAAGAACCAATCTAATTTGTTTTAACCAAAGAACCAATCTAATTTGTTTTAACCAAAAAAGAAAAGAACCAATCTAATTTGTTGTGTTAAACAATTAAATGGAACTTATACACTTTCAAAGATGTGGGAAATAATTCTCAAACACACAACAAAATAGCCCTTTATGGGCACAAAAATAAAATAAGTTTGAAACTTCTTTGATATCAACTATTGCCCAGGAAAGTAAAAACAACCGGTTTGAACTTAAAAAATGAAATAGATCAACCATTCTTCTTCACAGCATCCATCCCTTTTTTTTTTTTGTTTTTGGTGTGGGAGGGTAAGTTCAGTGTCTTTCCTGGGGAGTGAGTGCCCCGTTTTCAGAACACGTTCTTTCTGTTCCTTGGGGATTTGTTTGTGGCAGAAATTGTTGGGCACAAATCCATGTCATCTGGGGGGAGGGGGGGTTCTTTGTGTGTGGAATAAGTCCAGTTTTTCANATATTGAAATACATTTTAAATTACAGAACAACATGCTAGCCTAAACTGTAATGCAGCTCATGTTTGAATTACAGTAGTCCCTCGTTTATTGCGGGGAATCCTTACCCTGAAGCCCTGCAATAAGTGAAAAACCACGAAGTAATGATGGTAGTACAAGTAGTAAGTAGTAGATTCAGAACAAGCGCTCAATACAAAATCAAAAAATCAAAAAAGGCGTTCAATACAGGATCAACTGGACTTTATTTGTTGCAGAAAACGTTTCGACTTCTGTCCAGAAGTCTTTTTCAATTCTGAATGAATGGAAGCTGTGAGAACGAGAAGTTTTATACAGGCTGACAAGCACGCACCAACATATGAAATTGGAAACTGAAATAACACCACAAAGTACCTAACATGCCCATTCTATTTAAATTGACAAAAACAACACATCACAGCTTAACCGAAGGGGGTTTGTAACACATACATGTAAATTGAAAGATCACACCTTAACAGTAGGAGGTTCCCTTGAGATCTCTGGTAGAAGACACAAAACTGTATGTAAATTGACAAAAAACACATTAGCTATTTGCTAAAATATACCGGTACACGGAAATAAAACGAATGCTAACAGAAGAGTCCGTCTTTCAAAACACAAATAAAAAATCGAATTTCATCTCAAATTATTCCTCCAGGCCAACAGTTAGTACGTAAAAGCTCATATAATTAAACACTGTAAGCAGAAGAAATATACACCAAGTGGTTTCAAAGCTATTTGTAACGTAAACAGAAGTAAACAGAAATAAAACGAATGCTAACAGAAGAGCCCGTCTCTCAAAACACGAATAAAAAATCGAATTTTATCTCAAATGATTCCTCCAGGCCAACAGTTAGTACATTAAAGCTCATATAATTAAACACTGTAAGCAGAAGAAATATACACCGAGTGGTTTATTAGCTATTTGCTAAAATATACCGGTACACGGAAATAAAACGAATGCTAACAGAAGAGTCCGTCTTTCAAAACACAAATAAAAAATCGAATTTCATCTCAAATGATTCCTCCAGGCCAACAGTTAGTAGATAGATAGATAGATAGATAAACTTTATTACAGACTCAGGGTCCAACCTAGATAAGAGACAACAACCATGATAAAATAAAATACAAAATACAAAATACAAATAAAAAATTACAAAAAATTATAAAATAAGATAAAAAGAACAATAGAAAAAGTACCTAACCGTTCAGGAGGCAATCATACCAATGTCTCCAAAGCACAGATGAATATTTCACTGCACTATATTTGACATTAGTCAACAGTAGAATAATTCTATTATTAGACTTATGTAAACGACAAATAAATTTATACATAAAATTTCTTAAAACAGCCATCAAAGTGTTGACGCGAGCAGATACAAACAGTTCACTGGCACTGGTCCATCTGGGCTTATTTAAAAGAAGTCTTAGTGCGTCATTATAAGCCACCTTCAATCTATGAAGACTGGCTTTTTTAAAATTGCACCACAAATGTGCCGTATACAGTGATGAACAATATGATCTAAATAAGTTAATTTTCACTTCATCAGAACAGAATGCAAACTTACGAGCAAGGATATTTGCCTGAGCATATATCATTCGAACCTGACGGTAAATGTCCTCATCATCAGACCGACGGTCTGTCAACACATGACCCAGATACTTTACTTCATTTGCAACATTCAATAAAGTCCCAGACAGCTTAAAAAGTGGAAACACGCTATTTTTGTCCTCTTTAGTGCGACAAATCAAAATGAGACTTTTAGAGGGGTTGAATATGATATCATGTGTCTCACCATATGCTGAACAGACATGAAGCAGCTTCTGAAGACCAGCAGAACTTGGACTAAAAACCACTAAGTCATCAGCATACATAAGATGATTGATAATTGTATCTCCAACCATGCAGCCAGTTTTACATAGGTTTAGCTGCTTAGAGAGGTCATTCATATAAAAATTAAACAGTATAGGAGATAAAATGCTCCCTTGTCTGACACCATTGCTGACACGGAAGGATGCAGACACACAATTATCCCATTTGACTTGCATATTTTGGTTAGCATACCAATAGGACAGACATCTCACTATATATTTGGGCACACCAGCTTGGCATAATTTTAAAAATAGTTTTCGATGGTTTACACGATCAAAAGCCTTGGAGGCGTCTAAGAAACACATAAAAACCGTAGAATTCTTGTTATTATAGTTATTCAGTAATTCTTTTAGGCCATATATACATAGATCAGTGCCATGCTCGGACTTGAACCCAAATTGATTGTCAGCAGACATTATTATCTTTGCAAATTTTGGCAAAAGAATTAGTTCAAAGACCTTAGATAGTGTATTAGCTAGGGCAATAGGTCTATAGTTATCAGAGCTGCCAATTTTTCCAGCTTTGTTCTTAATCACAGGAAGAATAACAACATTCATCAAGGAATCAGGAATAAAACCATGCATAATAAAACCAGTGAAACACAAGGCAAGAAGAGGGGCTACCCTTGAACTTGCAAACTTGAGATGTTCAGCTGAAATAAGATCCATTCCTATAGATTTATTTACAGATAGTTCTTCAATTGCTTGATAGACCTCATGTGACTTGATAGTTTCTGCAGTACTAACCTTGTCAACATGGAAGGGTTCACTCTGAACACAGGTAAATATCTTGCTGTAGTGTTGTTGCCAAAAATCTACAATCATATTTGCCCCAGAGGCACCATCGACAGTGCAAGGGAGAGTGGATTTATTATTTCCTATAGATTTAACCTCTTTCCAAAATGCTTTTGTGTCCTTTCCTATGAGTTTTTTTGCCAAGGAATCAGCCCTCATGGTTTGCTCATTCCGTCTAATGAAGCGTAATGCATATTTGTATTTTGCATTAGACAGCTTTTTGTGTTCAAAGATAGGACCCTGCCTGGGTTTACCTGCTAGAGCCCAATTGGTGGTAGCTTCGCGGGCTTCACTGTGGTATTTAGACACGTATGTGTTAGTACATTAAAGCTCATATAATTAAACACTGTAAGCAGAAGAAATATACACCGAGTGGTTTCAAAGCTATTTGTAACGTAAACAGAAGTAAACAGAAATAAAACGAATGCTAACAGAAGAGTCCGTCTCTCAAAACACGAATAAAAAATCTAATTTTATCTCAAATGTTTCATCCAGGCCAACAGTTAGTACATTAAAGCTCATATAATTACACACTGTAAGCAGAAAAAATATACACAGAGTTATTTCGAAGCTATTTAGAAATAAAACCAATGCTAAAAACAGAAGCTAACTGAAGCTAACCGCTAATAAAAGATCGTTTTTTAAAAATCTCAAACATCTAATAAAGCTACTCACTTGTAAACGTCCATATAGGGCTGGACGATATGGCCAAAATTTTTATCACGATATAGTTCTTAATTTCGGTCGATATCGATATAATTCGATATCGATATAAACAATATAAAAGCCTAAAAAAAACTATAAACTATACAAATAAATTAATGTTCTCCTTGTATTTGTATTTAGCCTCCAAAAAGATGGAAATCACCATCAAATAAACATAAACTTCTCAACCCAATAATTCTCAGTCGGGTCATCTGGACAGTTTCTTTTTTATAGAAACGTTTCACCCTCCATCCTCCATCCAATTTCTATAAAAAGAAACTGTCCAGATGACCCGACTGAAAATTATTGGATTTGGTACGTGGATTATTGAGCATGAACTTTCTTGCCATAAAATTCTCAACTGTGTCAATATTAATAGTTTTAACTTTAAACATCTTTAAAATTTACAGCATTGAAATTCATAGTTAATTAAATAAAACTTTTGGGTGTTGTTATTTATAAGAAGCTGACATAGAAATCTCATGGAAATTACTTAAGAATAAAAATAACAAAATCAATTGCATTACTGTATAAAGTAAAATAGTTTTTGAATGACAAAGTTTTGAATATATTGAATAATGTAATGATTGTTCCATATTTAATCTGTTGTATTGAAGTTTGGGGAAAAGCATGTAAAACTATTACAAACCCTGTTTTTTTTGTTTTGTTTTTAAAGAGCTACAAGAATTATTAGTAGGAAGTGCTATGGTCACCCAACAAATATTTCATCAGTTTAAATTATTAAAATTTTATGATTTGGTTGAACATAGTATTTTACAAGTCATGTATAAAACTGAAAAAAAATTACCCCCCAAATATTCAATTAAAATTTGTTTAAAGTTATTAAACCCTGAAGGGAATGTAAATGTTTGTAAAACCTCCATTTAGGACTAGTTTGAAGGAGCTGAGTTGTAAATCAGGAAACAGGATTGTGTTGACTTGATATCACCATAAACATTTCTAAAACTATGTTTTAAAATATGATTAAATCAAAGTTGTTGGGAAGGTGTGGTGCAGGTGAAGTGAAGGTTGTTGTTTGTAGTTATTTTGTATATTTTAAACAAGGGGCAGATATAACACTATTTTCGTCTTTCTGCACATTTTCATTCAGTGTTTTTTTTTCTTCTGATGAATTTGTTTTATTTTGAATTTAAAAAACATGCAGCGCTGCTGGGGCTGTTTGTTTACGTCGTAGTTTCAGGGAAACGTTGGCTCAAACTTTATTGTTCTTCATCTTCTGACTCTCATCATATTCTATCGAGTGGAAACTCTTCAGATTAAACAAGTTAGAATAGATGTTCCCACCGCTAGTTAGAACGACTTTGTCACGTTTTGCAAAATAAAGAAACCGAGTAGGACTCGCTGCAGATGAGACCTGCAGTTTAACAAAACCGAACTACGTCCACACCGACGAATTAGTCTTTCCTCTCATCAGTGATGTCGTCTCTTTCTCTTCGCTTGTGAAACTTTGTTCAGTCACATTCTGACGGTCATGAGCACTCGTTTGACTCGTTTTGAAGCGAAAACTTAACGCGCTTTGGAGACTAGCTTAGCTTTTAGCCTGCTACCGCTAACGCCTGCTGCTGGACTGAGCGCTGCGTAACAACGACGTCACCACGCACGTTTTGTGTCACAGCTTTTTCTGTCCGGGCGGGTTGTTGAAGCAGCCGCTCCAACCCGAACAGAAACAGAAAAACGTTGTAAAATCCTATCGAAATATCGAAAATATGCTTAAACTTCATATCATCGTTATTGAATAAAAGTATATCGCGATATTTATCGTTATTGAATTATCGTCCAGCACTACGTCCATACAGTGATTACATTCTGTAAGTTTCAGAAAAATCCGCTGTGTGATTCTTGACTTATCTTGCAAACAAACAGCTAACAAACACAGAGCTAAAAGAAGTCACCTCCAGACCAGGAGGCCGACAGTCAGTCCGAGCAGAGGAGATTTTTTTCGGACACATGAGCTGGAAACGGTCGGTGTACTCCTCTGGAAGTGTCCCCCTAGCGGCCGAAACTAGTACTGCACTGCGCCCCTAGCGGCCGAAAGTGGTACTGCACCATTTTCTGCCAAAGTGAAAAACGTTCATAACTGAGCCAAAAATTGGTCTAAAAATATGGAAAAATTCCATAAATAGGTCGCACTGGTGTCTAGGTTGCAAGCCTTGAAAAAAAACATAAAAAGGTGCAACCTATACACTGGAAAATACGGTAGCCATGTTAAAGTTTTCATGTGTAAATTGTTTATTCCGAAGGCTTAACTGGGAATCTACATGAATTTAAAAAATCCATCTGAAATGTTGCAAAGAAAAGTACTTTGTTGAGTGTTTAGGACACATCTATACATTAAATATAAAATTAATGTAAAACACATGTATTCCGTTTACAAACAAAATGTCTTCATAGCAAAGATTTATTATTACCGGTAGTATAAAATTACTTATTTTTGTTGTTCGAATTCGTATTATCATGCTCAGTAGAAAAATGTAAGTACAGTCTGCTTTCTGTCTTTGTTTAGCCGTTCAGAGTGAGAGGAAGCCTATTGACATAACGCCTAGAGAGAGGCACGCTAACTGTGCTGCCTCCACTCAGAAGATCTACATCCGTAAGGATCTGAACAGCCCACTTATTGCCACACCCACCTTTATCTCTGATACAGATACAGATGGCTCCAGGTCAGTGGAAATCAGAGCTACAGACAAACATTAGGTCTGATGTCTTTCAGCTGCTGTGTACAAGTATCAAGTGTGTTTTTGTGTTGTACAGATCCAGTCTACTGGACCAGGGGATGATGGTTAATATCCAGCAGCCAGTCATCCAGACTGATGGAACTCTTCTGCTTGCAGCCGACTCCAAGGTATGTCTCATCCTTCTAAATCCAGCGTTAGAGTACCATGAACATCTTTTTCTTCTGCTGCTCTTTGTCGACTGTTCCTTCAGACATTGATTTATATTGAACATTTGAGTAATGGCTGGTAGTTGACTTATGAGAGCGAAAACTTTGTCTATAGATGGATTCTGGACACGGAGACCTGGGGACACTAGCCAGTGTTGTGACGTCGTTAGCCAACCTAAGTGACTCTCTGAAAGAGAACCTGAACAATGGTGATACCTCAAACAGCCAACAAGAGAAGCAGTCTGCCAGTGAGATAACACGGTCAGTTTGTCTAATTTAAGTTTAAGCTCAGATGAAGTCTTGCTTTTGATTGATTAAGGTTAACCTCATGTGTTAAGTTGGTGGCGTCTTATTTGTAAATGACTGTGTGCAAAGACAGAAATCTAAGTGCAGTTATGTGAATTTATTGTTTAAAAAAACATTTTAAACAAGTGATCTAATTGCTATTTATTAATTAAACAGTAGGCAGGCAATATTTAACCAAGAGTTATTTCATATAGACATTAGAGTCGGACTGAGATAAAAGTGTTGGCTATCGCCGATACCAGTATTATTAACCTTTATTTAACCAGGCAAATCCCATTGAGATCACAGATCTCTTTTGCAAAAGAGGCCTGAAGGCAGCCTAACATGCATGTTTTTGATCTGTGGGAGGAAACTGGAGTATCTGGAGAAAACCCACGCAAGCACGAGAAGAACATGCAAATTCCACACAGAGACCCCAGGTCCAACCAGGGATTAACCCAGGACCTTCTTGCTGTGAGGTAACAGTGCTAACCACTTGATTGTTTAATTCAAATATCATGCTCCCCAATATTGGGAGGGGAAGGCGAATGCCGATAACCAATACTGTATATAATGGCTTAAAGTTTTCGCTTTGTTCACCCCTGAGAATCTAAGAAAACAGCGAGTGGAGTGGAGCTGTTCTTTTAGCACAGCTGTTAGCAACCATGGAGCTAAGCAAATCAGATCCACGCTACACCTAGTCCCACACTAGGTTTACAAGTCGTGCACTGGTCATAAAAACAGCCTTTCGAATGCGTGTTCACATTTTCTATCCTCCACTATTTACCATAAAGTTATCAAGTGTGTTACAAAAATATGAATTAAACAAAGAAACACCCTTCCTGTTCATTGTTTACACAGTCGGTCATGGTGAAGCTCTAATTATTATTGACTGCAGCAGCGTTTTTCTTTTTTTCTTTGCAGAGAAGTAAAGATTTCAGACAAACTATACATTTCATCAAGGACAATAATGATAATGTTACTAACACTGATATAGTTTACCTCTGTTATATTAATAGTTCTGGATAAAGTTTTACAAGGAATAGCCTATGCTAGGTTATCTAAACGTTAGCTTGCTAACTTGAGAGGCACGTGGCTAATGACAAACAGGCTTGTGGATAGAAGATAATATTATTTATTATTGTTAATTTTTATTTTACAGATGAGTTAAAATAAACCTACCATGCTCTGTTCAGCAAAATACACTACACAGTATTGCTCCGGTTTTAACAGAGCTGCTGATCGCAGCGGAGAGCAGCCTGTGTTTTTATTGGGAGATTTTAACAGATGTGACGTCACCAAAAATCTGCCCAGTTTGGAACAATATGTCAATATTCCAACTAGACAGCAAAATTCATTCAACCTTTATTTAGGCAGATAAGTCACATTGAGCCTTGAAGACTCATTTACAAGTTAGAACTGCTTAGACAGACAAAAAGTAATGAAATTAGACACATTAGGAAATGGAGGCGAAAAAATTCCTATTAAAATCTTTCTTCATTATATATTCAAAATATACTGGACTTGTGCTTTGGTAACATCCCAAATGCATATGCAGTAAAATCACATCCAGCTCTTGGTCGTTCTGACCATAACGTCATATTATTGCTGCCAAAATCTCAGTCCAAACTTAAAATGGAGCAACATTTCTCAAAATCTGTTAACGTCTGGAACAGTGAAGCAGCTGAAACACTGAGAGGCTGTTTTGAATCAACAGACTGGAACTTATTCTTTCACGATTGCAGTGATGATCTTGATGTTTTAACAGACTTGATAACTTCTTATATTCTGTTTTGTGAGGACAATGTCACTCCCACCAAACAGATAACAATCTATCCAAATAATAAAAAGTGGATATCCAAGGACATGAAAGCCTGCCTGGTTCTAAAGAAGAAGGCTTTCTTAAAAGGAGATGTGCAACAGATGAATGAATTGCAAAAGGAGTTTAAAGCAAAGGCAAATATAGTGAAAGTAGAGTATAAGAATAAAATAGAAAAAAAGTTAACTTCAGGAAACCCAAGGCACACATGGCGGGGTCTAAATACCATGATGGTCAGAGTTTCCAAGTCTACATCAATAGACTGGACCCAACCTCCTTTGCAGAACAACTGAACAAATATTTCACCAGATTCAACAACAATTCCACAAATTACCAACACCGCTCTCAAAGACATTATTATTGATGAACGTCTCTTCCATCCTGCATCGAGTTAACTCACACAAGGCTCCTGGGCCCGACAGGCTCCGAGGTAGAGTGCTGAAGGAGTGCTCCACACAGCTAACTGGACCTCTTACTAAACTGTTCCAGAAGCTACTGGGTTCTAGTTGTGTCCCCAGTCAGTGGAGGGAATCCCACATTGTTCCAATCCCCATGAAGACACACGCCAAAGACCTAAAGGATCACAGACCAGTGGTATTAACATCAGTGTTGAGCAAATGAATGGAGAGAGTGGTGTGTGAGCATCTGGCTGACAACTGGATCCAGTACAGTTTGCCTACAAACCCAAGACGTGGTGTGGAGGACGCAAGCCTCACACTTTTGAACACGGACGCAAAAAATCTAGACTCTGTCCACCCTCACACTAGGATTTTGTTCATGGACTATCTTCTGCTTTTAACACTGAATACAGTATTAATATGCTGTTGTAATATCTGTCAGATCCTCAGGTTCATTTAAGCTTGACTTTATGGATTCATTGCTTTTTACAACTAGCATTTTAAATGGTTTTAAGTCAAACAAATTAATATTAAACACTGGACTTCCCCAAGTATGTGTTTTATCTCCCATTCTCTTCTCTATTTACACAAACTCTTTCATGCAACAGTGAAGGAATGACCCTTTTTACTGTAAATATGCAGATGGCTCTGGTGACGCAGCTGACCTGACCTAATGCTCTGTCGTGCTGTGAGCAGACCGTCCACGGTCTCCTCATGATGTTCTCACTCAACTCACTGGAGCTGAACATTTCAAAGACCAAGGAACTGTGCTGTGGGGGCCGAGCCCAAACACCAGAACCTGTGTGTGAACAGCAGGTGGAGCAGGTGGATGCTTTTAAGTACCTTGGCACCGAGATAGACACAAACATGTCTCTCTCACAGCATGCTGACTCAATTTATAAGAAATCACAACAACGTCTTTACCTGCTGAGGAAACTAAAGACCTTTCATGTCAGCTGGAGCACTCTGACCTTGATTTACAAGTCCCTGATCGAGTCCATTTTAACTTTTGATATTTCAAGCCAAATTACAGTACAGAGAATAATCAAACATTCAAGTGCGATAACTGGCCCATCTCAGTCTCCCCTGTCAGACATCTACAGCCGCTCAGTGACCAAGAAAGCCACCCTGATCACCGAGGACCCCTCACAGCTGCTTCCAGATGCTTCCATCAAACAGATGTTACAGAGTCCCGCTGGCCAGGAAGAATGTTTATAAGAAATCATCTGCAAACAAAACTAAATAGACACATCTTAATGGTGTTAACTAATGGTGATAATGTAGTTTTTATTATGTTCTATTGTTGGTTGTTGTGTATGTATGTATGGTGAATGTAGAGTGTTTTGAAGGATGATTCTTGCCACAGTTGTAGTAGACAGTAAAGTTTTATCTTATCTCCCTGCTTGCCTGTCCTCCTCTTCAAAGTGAAACTTAGTGAAAGGCCTTGACTTGAAAGCAGTCTTCATGCGCCCTCTGCTGGATATGTTGTACAATTGTGGCTGGTTCCAGCATTTTAGGGGTGAAAATTACCAAGTATGTAGCGAGGATCTTCTCAAAATTACAGGTAGAGGTGTTTATATCTGGGCATAATGGGACCGTTATCACCAGTACTGATAGGTCCATAAACGCCTATATCAGGCCAAAATATTGGCCCTGCCAATATATCGGTCAGGCTCTAATAGATATGTTCCTGTTCTCAACATTATGAACTGTAACAATGGGTTGCAGTCACAATACAAAAAACCAAGATACAGGAAAAAAGAAGATGACATTTACATTTGCTATTTCTCTCATGTTTTTTTTTTTTTGTGTGTGTTACACAAGAGCAAAAATATTGTGCAAAAATAAAAATGAAGTTTTGTGTATTTCTTACAGTGCCTTTGACACTTTGGCCAAAGTCTTCAACCCATCCGAGGAAAATCTGTCTGAGAAGTCGCATTGCGTCAGTGAAACAACCATCCAGCTGATCGGTCAGGACCAGGAGACGCCCATCATTGAGGTGGAAGGACCGCTGCTCACAGACAGCCATGTCAGTTTCAAGGTGGGTGGAGTTCACCTTAAACTAATTAGGACAACAAGACATAGTACTGTACACAGTACTACCAAACATTTATGTCTTAAAATGGATATTAAGTGATTTGTTGTCAAATAGACATTTGAGAATACAGGGAACCCCCGACCTACGACTCCACC
Source organism: Garcialebias charrua (assembly GCA_038048925.1). NCBI lineage: Eukaryota > Metazoa > Chordata > Actinopteri > Cyprinodontiformes > Rivulidae > Garcialebias > Garcialebias charrua. The sequence continues at coordinate 19,003 of JBBPBX010016443.1, forward strand.
GACCTGCGAACCACGGGACCTACGAACGAGCCAAAGTAGAAGAATGCCATCGACGTACGGCAGAAAAAACGTGACCTACGAACGAGCCCCATTACAAGTATATAATCGAGCTACGGCGTAACTGCGTCACACACGGCAATCGGCGAGGTGGGGGAGGGGATTGCCCCTTGGCTGTTGTTAGTTGGGCATGGGCGTGACACTGCGCATGACAGTGGAAAAGTAAATGCTCCCAACATTCATTGTTGAGCAAGATGCAGGTTTGATCATGAGAAAAACATCTGTCTACCTACACCAGTGTTTTTCAACCTTTTTTGAGCCAAGGCACAGTGTTTTCATTGAAAAAATCCCGAGGTACACCACCAACCAAAATTGTAAACATAGATACACTGTATCCGCCTACATTACCACTACCGGTGTATGAATGTCTGAATGAATGGGTGGATGGCTGGTATTGTAAAGCGCTTTGGGGCTCCTCACAGGGGGCTGGAAAGCGCTATATAAATAAGCTCCATTTACCATTTACATTAAATATATAGTCATTCGTATCAAAGTGTCTTGAATAGGAATGAAATGAACACAAAAATGTATTTTTATCATGTTTTATATTTCTTATTTCAAAGTGCACTTAACATGAAATTGCACTTAACATGCCTTCAAATATACCTGAACAGTGCCACACCAATGTGGTCTTAAAATTAAAGAGGATGAAATTACACTTAACATGCCTTCAAATTAGGGGTTGAACGAGTACATAATTTTTAACCTCGACATTAACATAAAAAAACTCGAACGACGCTCGAGTAGCCGATGACGTCACAGTGTCTTACGATGCAAAATAAATAAATAAATATAAATGCCTAAAAACGTCTTTACAAAAAGAAAAAAAAGACCAACAAAGCATTGGGAGCATTTATTATGCTCCTATCATTTATCATACTGCACATAAGTCACAGGAAAAACAAAACTATTAGTTATATTAATAATATTAAAAGTGAAAGTAAGGCGATGAAAACCGAAACTTAAAAACAAATGGGGCTACAGCCACACCGTACCACCGCCTGCAGCTGTGCAATTTAGGTTTACTTTTAGAGATTGTGTTTATAGATTTTTGGTAGCTGTAGAGAGATGAATATTTGTTTCTTTTTCTTTGTGAAACGAGAGAAAGGAAGCCGTTTTGGCCGTGTTATACTGTATATGGGACCTGCATTGCAACACTGCCCTCTGCTGTCACAATCTACTACAAAGAAAGTCAACACGAAGTAGCGCATTTTATAAAATTATAAACTGTTTTACCTTTTTGACAAGACGGCCTGCTCCATTAACATCCGTGCGCACACAGGAATCCATTTTGTAGCGTCTACTAAAAGCTAAAAGCTGCCCCGCGCGCTGTGAAATGTGAAATGTGACGTCACTACGGGTACCCGAGTTGGACAAAAAAGCCTCGATAGAAGTCAAAGCACTCGAGCTGTCGAAAACTCGGTTACTCTGTTAATGCACTACTTCAAATATACCTGAACAGTGCCACACCAATGTGGTCTTAAAATTAAAGAGGATGAAATTGCACTTAACATGCCTTCAAATACACCTGAACAGTGCTACCATTCTCTCTACATTTTACTCACTTAGTGTGAAACCTGTGCCTGTTTGGATGAACACAAAGCTGATATTCTGGCACGAATTGAAGAAAACACACACACAAAGCTCTTCCTCAACAGCTTTCAGTCTCTCTCTGCTTTTAGTTTTCATGGCAGTTAGGCTGGAGAAGCTCACTTTGCACAGATATGTTGTGGAAAATGGGAGCAATGTCAAAATAGCTAAAAGTAAATCCAAAAGAGATGTAAGCCTTACTGTACAGTCTCACGTTCACAGTTTCTGCCTTCTGATTTCCACTTGGGCCTTCATCTGGGTCCGTATTTTGTCCAGGGACCAGACCGGATTTAGTATTTTTTCTTTTGAAAAAGTTTTCCATCGCTGTTTGTTTGAGAAGATCCTCGCTGTTGGTTTGTTTTGCTCACTGCTCACGTCACGTTCATGCACCGCTACTTCTCTTGTTTTAATGTGCGACGCTATGCTCTATACTGCCACCTATCGCGCGGTAAGGAAATTACACCAGTTAATAAAAATTTCATAATTTACTAATTTTTCACGGCACACCAGACGATCTCTCGCGGCACACTGGTGTTCCGCGGCACACTGGTTGAAAAACACTGACCTACACTTCAGTCAAAGTAAGACAATTTTGTTTCATTTTTCTGCTGCTTCTAGCTTTTTCTGAGTTCATGGACTTCTTTCTCATGCACATGGACACTCATCAACGCACTGGTTGCACTGCTGCTGTTCTGATGTTAAAAGCTGCACTTTGAGAAGTGTTCATGTGTGATTGTTGACATCATTTTGCTGATGTGATTTCCAGCTGATTTCCTGCAGTTCTGATGTGAAGTTACTGATGTACAGTTACTGTGTGTGTTTATGGATGCATGTGTGGTGTAATGGTTTAGATAAGTGTTTGTAAATAAAGTTCTGTGCATGTTTATGGCCCAGTATGTCAGTCTCATGCTGTTAAATGTGTGCGCGGCGCACCGTTAGCGGTATTTCCGCGACCTACGAACAGAATAACGACCTACGAACGGGACGCAATTTTCACCCCCTACCTACGACCGGATCGAGCTGCGAACGGTTCTTAGGTCCCGAACTCGTTCGTAGGTCGGGGGTTCCCTGTACAGTACAATTTATTTTAACTTCAGTGAATGTAGAAAAAGTATTGTAAGAGAAGACTGTACTAGTTTAAAAAATAAAAAGACAATGGCCCTCATGCACGAACCGTTCGTACGCACAGATTTGTTCTTAAACTGTGCGTACGAGTGATTTAGGATCATTTGTGGCATTCAACAATGTTTTCGTATCCTACGATTTTTTTCAGATACGAACAAAATTTACGAGTGGTCCGGACCTGTCGTATATTTTAGGAGCGTCAGTCTGCTGTCATCCAGACGGAATTTCTCCACTAATAACTTCATATTTCGTTATTTAGAAAATATTTAGAGTTTAAAAAAGTCACGCACCACAATTGTTCTTGACAATAGGTTCTGTTTGAAGTCGAATTATAATTTTAAATGTAATAATGACTAACGGATTAAAGTATTTAAATTAAAATCAATTTGTTATCAATGCCGTTTTCTAACACTACAATATTAATATGAAGATCTCAAACTGAAACCAACTTAAATTATGAATTAATTTAAGTTTAATTTGTCTCGGTAACGCAGACTTTAGGTTGACCTCCTCCTGTTGCTGTCATAGCTGTCAAATAGCTCAATCGGTAAAGTGTTGCGTCACAGTGCCGAACCTTATGGGTTCGAGTCCCACATGGGACGTTTTTTTCTCTCCTTTTAATTCATTCCAGATTTAAAAAACACAAGAATACTATTTACAATACAACAAGAAATGCAGCATAAAGTCTTTTTAATCTGGAATGAATAAATAATCTAAAGAAAGAAGGGAAAAAAAAATTAGTCATACCTCGTGGGACTCGAACCCACGAGGTCTCGATAAGCAGTGCGATGCTTTACCCAGTGGGCCACCAGGACGCGTGTATATTTTAAGGTCCACATTTATTATAAACAAACATTCTTTGGCTTTAGTTGGTCATTTACTCCCATGAGTGACGCTGCTAATAAGGACAGATTTTCTTTTCTTGACCTCAGAGAGCAGAACTTCAATCTCCGCACCGGTAGAGTTCTTCTTTTTTACTTTTCGCTGTCATTTTATGAACGAACACGTTTTGCCTCTGAGGCAGGAAACGTAGCCTTATATGGTGTTTTGAGGGGTGGGAATTATGTAAATAACCTCTCCGCGTGCACGCGCAGGTGGATGGAACAGGTGGGATCCATCAACTTTACGCAGCCCGTTTACACACTTTTCCTGTGGATAGAAGAGTTTGTTGAATCTGACGTGGCATGTTCGTACGAACGCTTCGTACGAACAAAAGTAGGAGAAATTTAGGATAAAAATACGAACATTTTCGTGAATGAGGGCCAATGTTTTGGACTTGGCTTTGGATGTAGTAAAACAAGCCTTCAGTGCCTTTTGGGAACAACTAGTTTTGGTTGTTCTCTTTCAAACTTTGCTCTTGGCATACCTCACTCCGTTCTCAGAGAACCAGGGTTGCCAAAAGTTTCCTTTTTAAGTTTTTATTTTATTTTGCTTGTTAGTTTATTCCCTTCTCTGATGTCTTTCCTTGTCTTTGTTTCTTTTACCCTACTTAGCTGACCATGCCCAGCCCCATGCCCGAGTATCTGAATGTACATTTCATCTGTGAGTCAGCGTCCAGGCTTCTCTTCCTCTCCATGCACTGGGCACGTTCGATCCCTGCCTTTTCAGCTCTTGGGTATGAAAATGTGTGACTCCAGAAAGTCTTTCTGTTATAAACTAACACTGCAGCCTCCTCCTGTTTCATGTGTTTCTGCATCTCCCAGTCAGGAGGCCAACACCAGTTTGGTCCGAGCCTGCTGGAACGAGCTGTTCACTCTGGGTCTTGCTCAGTGCGCTCATGTGATGAACTTATCGACCATCCTTGCTGCCATCATTAGCCACCTGCAAAGCACCATCCAGGACGGTACGGACCAAAGACTTCGTCATCATTTCACAGTAGGAAGCACACGTATAAACAGGAGTAAACAAATGTGATTTTTTTGGGGGGGTTATTAGATTATTGCTATTGTTGATTACAGTAAGATCACTTTGAGCGCTCTGTCCAGCAACTTTCTTCTTGAGTTGTATCTGTTTGCTCAGATAGGAATGTTACAATTTTGTTACATATTAAAGGTTCAGTCTGCAGTTTCTGTAGAACAGCAGAACTTAGAAAAAATTTCAACAAGCAAAGCATTCTGATCCCTCCCCCTCAGAGCCATATATGGCTCTGCCCCCTTGTGGTCTGTTGAAATTTGAATTCAAGCTCTGTTTTTATTGGCTGATTCAAATTCAAGCTCGGTTTTTATTGGCTGGTTACAAACTTTGTTTTTATTGGCTGGAAAATGGCGGGTCACTTTTTCTTTTTAGAAATGCTTATTTACCACCTGGAGAAGCAAGGGGACAATATTTTTTTTTAGTTTTTTTCAGAGATTACCTCTCTAACATCAATCTAGTGACAGAGTGAAGAAATATGTTAAAAATGTATTGTTAGAAAAGTTACATATAGCAGCTTTAACACTGATGGACAGCAGCCAATTACAGATGACTTGTTTATACTGTATCTGTAAGTGCCTTATACATCCATCCATCCATTATCTTTACCCGCTTCTTCCTTTTGGGGTTGCGGGGGGTCACTGGTGCCCATGTCCAGCTACACAGCAGAGAAAAAACAAGACAAAATAGGTCAACTCATGGACACATTTCTGAGAAATGTAATCGAGTTTAGTTCAGTTCAGCCCAATATTAATCTAGACCAAATGAACAGAATACTATTTTTTCTGTAAATGTTTTTGTCCTGTCAGTTTTTTGTTGTAAGAAAACCAGTAAATTACCTCAAATTGTCTTGTGGAGAGAAACTGAAAAATGACGGCAACAGCAGTAGATACAGGGAAAGTTAAAAAACAGTGTGAAGAAAAGTCTCAGGGCATCAAGTTATATATTTTATTTATTTAACCTTTAATTATACAGGTAGTCTCACTGAGTCACAAGGACTCATTTTCAAGAGAGACCTGTTCTGATCGTGGGACATACACCTGCAGCCTGGGTTCAGGGTAAACCAGGGTTACCTGAGACAGCAATATTTATAACGTTGATTAGAAAAAGACAGATTTATGTTCATTCTTCAATCAATCAATCAACACCTTTATTTTACCAGGTAGAGCCCGTTGAGATTGAGATCTCTTTTACAAAGGTGACCTGGTCAAGAGGTCAGCAGCACACGTCACATGATAATTGACAATAAGCATTTGCATTTATCAAAAAGAAAAAAGAAAACTTCTTGAGGGCGTCTACCTCTCAGATCCAAACTAAGAGCTGATAAAGAAAGCTCTAGGGACCATAGGAATATATGAAGTTAAAGAACAAAGGGCTTTGTTTAGAAAAAAGTAACTATGAGGTCTTACAGATATGATGTTACTGGTCATTCAGAATGTCTTTGTTTAGACAAATTTTAAATTCTGTCAATGTATTTTTACAGAAGATACAGCTGGAAAATATATGACCTACCAGTACTGCTAATCTCATCAGCTTTTGCAAAAAAAATGTAGCAAATTAGCTGAAGGCTTTACAGAAAACAATTGAGGATTATTAATAGTAAAGAATTACAAGACCATCTTAGAAATGCAAACAACAAGTGTGCAGTTTGGCTTTTCTGCCTCATTATGAAAAGGCAGGATGTTAATTTGTGTTAAATGATGATGATGAGATGAGGATGACCTAATTTTCTGCTTCTAAAAAAGTTGTTTTCTTTTGATCTGGCTGACGTCTAGCTTGATTCATGCTCAATTACAGTATTTTTGACATTGACAACATTATCTAGCCATTTTCTTTAGACTTGTTCACAAAACCAACCATCTAGAATGACTATAAGTATAACTGCTGCCATGATGTCACCATCTTAAGTAAGCTATTCATTTAAATTCAGTTTATTCATATAGCGCCAACTCACAACTGAAGTCTTCTCAGGGCACTTAACAGAAACATTCATATACAGTATATAAATCAGTTAATAACTACAGGTGGTCCCCGACTTACAAGCGAGTTCCGTTCCTCCGACTATCTCGTAAGGCGAAAATCTCGTAAATCGGGGACTACCTATATATATATATATATATATATATATATATATATATATATATATATATATATATTAGGGGTGTAACGAGATCTCGTTGTACGAGATCTCGCGATATTAAACTCCCGCGATATCTCTCGTTGAGAGGTAACGTTGTCTCGCGAGTCGCTAATGCTAGCAGCCCCTAGCAAGTCAGCGTCACGGACAGCATGGCTTCGCCGGATGAAGTTGCTATAGAAGACGCCCCAACTACTGATGGAGGGTCCCGGTGCCGCAGACGCCTCTACATTGATGGAGGGTCCCGGCGCTGCCGACGCTGCCCCGGATGTAAAGACACACTTGTGTAAACACCGGTGTGACCGGTGTTGCCAGATAGAGTCCCACCCACCCAAAGCACTCTTTACCCGCAAAAGTCAGAAGGAAAATCGCGGTGAACCGCCCAATCTGGCAACACTGGTGAGTGACGGCTGCAGATTCAGTGCTGATGCGGATATTTATGTTCAATTTTTGGAAAGTCCTGCGTGAATATCTATTTTTTTTAAACAAAGTTGAACGTTCTAAGGTCTAAGGAGATTCAATCAGTAAAATGAAGACATCAGTTGGGTTTGTAATACATGTTAAAACAGAATAAAAGCCTTTTTGCGGCATAAAACCGATCTTTGAAGTTTTCTTGAACTAATATTAAAATCTCGTCTCGTTCTCGCGAACTCTGTAATTTGTCTCGTCTCGAGAGTTTTGTGTATCGTTACACCCCTAATATATATATATACCGCACCAGCCGCCACTGATACACGTACGTGTGCGGTAATGCCTATTCTAACACTTTAACACATTTTAAAAGAGCATAATATATATAAAAAATTAATTTCTTAATTTGAGCGGTAGCTTCTGTTGTCTGTTTGCCTCCGCTCCACTGCGTGAGCTCCGCTGCGTTACGTCCGAGCTCCCCAGCTTTCTGTAGCACCACGCAGTCCAAACCCTTTACAGGAAGGACTGTTAGTATCCTAACTTCATACTTTTGAAGACAGAAAAAGTTTTAATAACTTACCGAAAGCCGTCTGCGCGCGCCGCCTTTAGCTGCACCTGTTAGCCTAGCCCCTCCGAATCCGCGGCTAGTCCGCAGCTACGGGCAGTCCGGTTTAGCTGCACCTCCAAAAAGGCTGTCGGCTTTGTTATTCCAAGTTAGCTCGGTGTCCCCCGATATCTTCTGCTTCCAGTCCGACATCGAGGCAAGCTCCAGGAACCTCTGATCGCACAAAGCCGGCTGTCGGATAGCTACGAGGCTGCAGCTACGAGGCTAATGTTAGCTCGTTGCTAATCCAGTCAGGTTGGCTTTCTGCAGCTTCACGCGGTCAACAGTGTCGTTTTGCTTCGCCCATCGTTCCTCCACAAAACCACCGTTCAGCTCCAGATCATGTATCCAAGTGCAGGAACCTCTGATCGGACAAAGTCGGCTGTCTGATGGAGCTACGAGACTGGAGCTAACTGGCTCAACCATAGATATCTTATATAGAACACTAGATACCCCATGGACTGCTCTCGCCTATTGGAGCCGACGAGATTTCAGGCGGCCATCTTGGGGATGTCCACCGCTCCACTCAGCCTTATATATTTGACAGGCACAATAAAGTATCAGCGCATTTAATCAATCATAACACGCTGAATAGTAATCCCATTGTCACTTATTTAAATTTTAGGCATACAGCAATTAAAACTGCATGTATAGGAACATATAGTTTAGCATATTTAAATAATTTTGGTGGAATATAATACTTTAATGTACATGTTTAACAAGATGCAATCAAAGAAGCAATTTATTCACACACACATTTTGTATACATATTCAGATACTGTAATTATATATATATATATATATATATATATATATATATATATATATATATATATATATATATATATATATATATATACATATATATATACATATATATATAAGTATATATATAACTATATATATATATATATATATA
>JBBPBX010016443.1:32457-48148 GCA_038048925.1 Garcialebias charrua
AAATACATTGGCAATGATAGCATTAAGCTAGGTCTCATTGTATTTTTTTTATTCGTACAACCCAACCGATGCCAGTTGGTTGGTATTTACTGAAATACACTTTTTTTAAATCATGCACATATTTAAATGTGGTCCTCCTATGTTTCTTGTAATCTGTGCAATCACTTTTTTTTCCTTAAATGACAATCAACTATGTGTTGTTTATTTCTGTCCCATCAGTGTTACGACTTTTTTGTTTTGTTTTCATTGATCACCTTTATTTCCAACAAAATTCCCAGAAAAAATTGGGTTCACAAGTTTTTTTTTTACATGTAGCTAATATGCTACTATTTATGTTTGTGTTTGTATTTAGCTGCACATGAATCAGCTCTCTGTGGAGTCCCACTGCATTCAGGCTGACTAAACTTTGTTTTGTATGTTTTCTAAAAACATTCATTTGTTGTAAACAAATGTGTAATAAGTGTACTTAAAGTGCTTTTGGGCAGGAACCCTGAATTTAAAGTATGAGTGAGATTATGAGGGAAGCCAGCCTTGAGTGCATTGATGTCTTGAAGACAATATGGAGGATGCATTGGCTTCCCCTCATGTATAAATGTAAAAAAAAAAAAAAGCATCCACAGCAACGTGAATGATGATGGTGTAAATAAGAAAACGGATTATGTCTTGTGAAAAAAAGTAAATTGTAATTTTGGGTTTAAAACCCAAATAGGCTCTTTGTAAAGGCACTGGTGTGAAGATTTGTACATGTAGTGCCATTAAAATGAGTGCATGTTGTTTTTAAACAGGGTTTTATAATCTTGTCAGCCCTAATGAGGAGCGTTATCATTTTTGTAGAGCATTGTTTTGCATGAAGAAGTTGCTTACATTTTATTAGATGCAGTACATAAAAAAATGTTGATTTAAATATTGTGGCTTTAAACAAAAATAACCAGGGGCAGTTCCAGCATTACTTTTTGTGGCTTGAGTATCTCTTGGTTAACATTTTATACTGTAAATGTATTTTCTTTTTCAGAGATGCTCATCTTCAAATGTTTAAACGGGCAAATTCAAATGTTAGCTTGTCGCTAAAGTCAGTCGCAGCCCTACATTTCTACCTCACAGATACAAATCAAATGTATTTATGACTGGGTTCTTGTATCAGCATTCCAGGCAGGCTTCCCTGAAGTCATACATTTTAAACAAAATAAACAGTTATTCATGAAATAAAACACGAGTGATGTTCACGTTTTAAATGGATCACAACTTAATTTTTTTAGGTCAACGGAATATCTTGTATTTGGAAAGTGTCTCGAATAATATTTTTGTACCAAATGGTTGTAGTTTATCATTGAATACAATGATAAATAGTTCTGTTTATTCTTGGTAGATTTGTTTTATATGAAGAAATGTTTCAGCAAGAGAATTTTTACAATTTTAGTTAAACTTGTTTTGTTTTTTTCTTTAGCAAAAATCACGGGTAAAAATACAAACATAAAAAGTATTTGTATGAAATTTAATTCAGTTCAGTTTATTTATATAGCACCAAGTCACAACAGAAGTCATCTCAGGACACTGAACAGAAACATTCATATATTGTACCGGTACATGAAAAGTTTGGTAAGTTAATACCACTATTTATCTGAGGAGCAGACTGCTTTGAGTTTAACTTTATCACAGACTCTCATCTTGAGCAAGCATGAAGGAGACAGTGGAAAGGAAAAACTCCCTCATGAGGAAGAAACCTTTAGCAGAACCAGACTCAGGACAAGCGTCATCTTTTTCAACCAGCTGAGTTTCAGAGGAACAGATACACAATGGCAGGTGAAGAATCACATGTTATGATAGAAATGGTATCAAATGAAAACTATTCATTTTTAATAATTCATTTTAAGAAATTAGGTCAATTTGTCTTCCAGTAGTCTTAAGTCGATGGCAGCATAACCCTAATTATAGGATTTATTAAAAAAAAGGAAATCAATGTGTCAGCCTCAGAAACTGGAAGTTGGTTCCACAAAAGAGGAGCCTGAACTGAAAGATCTTTTATTCTGCTTTTAGAAACTAGGAACCACAAGTAAACCTGCAGTCTGAGCAAAGTGCTCTGTTGGGAAAATATGAAACAATAAGCTCTGCAATATAAGATGGAGCTATGGTTGTTGATAGCTAATATAATTGTGTATATAATATTGAGATTTAAAGATTTATTGTCATTAAAAATTGTGATTTTAAACTTTTTAGAATTTAAGAAAATTAAATATTTCACTCCATTTTAAAACTCCTATCTTCACATTTCACAATTGTTTAATTTGTTCCTGACACAACCTGCGCTGACACCTAAAAATGAAATTTCAAATAAACTACAAATACCAGTGAGCCTTCGTCGCTGCGACGTCATCATTTCGCGCCGTCGTGTGCTTCGTGAATCCGGGCGCACGGGTGATATTTTGTAACTAAAACGTCTTCAAAATGCCTATGAAAGGGAGGTTTCCGATCAGAAGGACTCTTGAATACCTGCAGAAGGGCGACATTGTGTTTAAAGACAAGGTGAAGATCATGACGGTGAATTACAACACGTCCGGGGAGCTCGGAGAAGGAGCAAGGTCAGAGACGAAAATCATGTGTTGCTAAAGAATAGCGTTTCATGAATAACTGCTTACATAGATTTGAGTGTTTGAGGTTGCAACATACTAGAACCACTCAATTCTTGAATGCAAGATTTATGATCATAAGGCTGAACACATGCTAAACAAAGCTAACAAACATGTGAATGATTCATTTGGTTTTGAAAAGTGTTACACTTTCTCATTTTGATCTGTCTCTTTTGTGTTCTGCAGAAAGTTCGTGTTCTTCAATATTCCCCAGATCCAGTACAAAAACCCGTGGGTCCAAATCATGATGTTCAAAAACATGACACCGTCGCCTTTCTTAAGGTTTTACCTGGGTGAGTGTCCTGCCTGTCATGATGTCATCTGGTTGCATGAGATGTAAGGTGACCTCTGCCTCTCTGTCCAGATGATGGTGAGCAGGTGTTGGTGGATGTGGAGGGGAAGGACCACAAGCAAATCTCACTACATGTTCAGAAGCTTTTGGGAAAATCAGAGTGAGTTTGTGGAGATGATGCTTCATGATGCCTACACTTTAATGTGCTGTCGATTTCATTCTAAACAGATTAACTTGTGAAAAGCTCAAACTTGTTAAACTTCTACTTTAAGAAGTTTTCTATCAAAATTGCTTAACTGATAAAATCCCTACTACCAAAAACTAGACATTAGGGATGCACAATGTTGGATTTTTGGTCGATATCCAATATGCTAAAACTTATTTGTCCGATAACCGATACCAGTATCAAATTTTTTTTTCCCTAGACCAAGGGTCTGCAACCTGCGGCTCTGGAGCCACATGCGGCTCTTTGGTCCCTCTGCAGCGGCTCTTTCAAGCTTTGACCAAAACTGACATAAAACTGAATTTTATAGGATGTTGAACCCACAAAAAATGACTAGTTCTGCAATCATTCTGCAATAGGCCCACTTATCACTCAAATAATAAATCAGTCTCTACAATCTGGTCATGTTCCACTGCCTCTAAAAACCGCCATCATTAGGCCTCTTCTGAAAAAATCTAATTTGGATCCCGACATTTTTTCTAATTACCGCCCAATTTCACACCTCCCTTTTCTGTCTAAAGTGCTGGAAAAAGCTGTTGCTGCTCAGCTGCAGGATCACCTACAACAACACTCTGTATGAGAAGTTCCAGTCTGGATTCAGGGCAGCTCACAGTACAGAGACTGCATTGCTGAGGGTTACCAATGATGTCCTCTTGGCTGCTGACACTGGCTCTCCCTCCATCCTTGTCCTCCTTGACCTCACTGCAGCCTTCGACACTGTGGACCATAGTATCCTCCTCCACCGTCTTCATGTGGAGGTCGGTCTCTGCGACACAGTCCTGGACTGGTTCAAATCTTTCCTCTCCAATAGGCTGGAATGTGTTAGTCTTGGCAACGCCACGTCCCAGACAGTTTGTGTCTCCTGTGGTGTCCCTCAGGGGTCGGTTCTGGGGCCCCTGCTGTTTTCCCTTTACATGCTGCCTTTAGGTCAAATTATTAATCAGTTCAACATTTCTTTTCACTGTTATGCCGACGATACACAGCTTTACATCAGGACTGGAGCATCCTCATCTTCCACCTTGTCATCTCCATCTTCACTCACTGCCCTCTCTGCCTGCCTGGAGGCAATTAGGGCATGGATGAATCAGAACTTTCTTCAATTAAACTGCTCCAAGACTGAGGCCATACTGATTGGCACCCCTCACCAGGTACAAACATCTCCTATAACAAGACTTTCCTTTTCTGGACAAGACATCCCCCTCTCCACCTCTGTTACTAATCTTGGAATAAAAATGGACTCCAATCTTACATTTGAAAATCACATTAAGCATCTGTTTAAAACTTGCTTCTTCCATCTTCGAAACATCTCCAGACTTCGCCCATCCCTAACTTTTTCCGATGCTGAGAAGCTCGTCCATGCTTTTGTCTCCTCCAGGCTCGACTACTGCAACTCCCTGTTTATTGGAATCCCTGGCAAAAACCTTCAGAAACTTCAATATATTCAAAACAGTGCAGCAAGGATCTTGTTGAGAGTTCGTAAATTTGAACATATTACGCCCATTCTCCATAACCTTCATTGGCTTCCTGTCACCTACAGAATTCAGTACAAAACTGCTCTCATTACACATCAATGCTTACATGGAGCTTCACCAGATTATCTGAAGGATATTCTTATTCCATACTCATCCACCCGGTCGCTGCGGTCACAGAACAGTAATCTCCTTCACATTCCGAGAACCAAATTAAGGACCATGGGAGACCGGGCTTTCAGTGTGGCTGCCCCCCGCCTGTGGAACTCTCTTCCTGACTGTCTGAGAGCCCCACAGTCTGTGGTTGACTTTAAGAGCGGCTTGAAGACCTTTCTTTTCAACCGAGCATACTCTACCTCCTCATGATTCTACTTTTGATCTTAGTTGATACTGTTATTGATTTTACTTGTTTTATTATTTGTTTTATTGACATTTAATTCTGTTGCACCTTGTAGCACTTTGAGATTTTCATTAATGAAAAGTGCGTTATAAATTGAATTCATTATTATTATTATTAGTTTAACTGTTTTCCTGTCAACTCCTTTGCAAATATGTGGATACTAGTACTAATACACAAAGTAAATTATACTCACTTTAACTTTATGCTTTATTCTTGAAAGTAGGATATGCAATTACCATATTTTTTGGACTATAAGGTTTACCAGATTATAAGGCACATTATCAAAACAAAACAGTCAGATAAGTCAAACTTTATCCAGCTCATTCATAATAACCACATACAATCGGTTTGAGGTCAGTAAGCACAACCAGAATTAATACAGAAGGCTCACTGTCAATGTTTGAGAAAATTAAAGGATCTTAAATGCGCCTTATAGTCCAAAAACAGGTACTCCACAATTTTATAAAAAGCACATTTGTCTGCACAGTTCACTCTGTTTTATTTTTTATTGGCAAAAATACAAGACAATACAAGACGTTGGACAGATGAATGGAAGATGGATGGAATCTAATATTTTCTTTTGTCTCAAAATGTAAAAATATCAATGAATGTTAACAATCATAGATGTTTTTAGTTTTATAATTTCACACAGAAAAGCTCCTCTAGCAAATTTAAAATGGCCCATGGGCCACCAGTTGATAATGACAGTTGTAGCAGGTATTGCAGCTCTTGACACGTTTAATTTAGTGAACGAAAGGGCAAAAATGGCTCTTTTGATCGTAAAGGTTGCAGACCCCTGCCTTAGACCTACTTACAGAGACTACATAACTTTCTTTGCTGTGGAATTAAATTACTACAGGTAGTCCCCGACTTACGGGCGCTCTTACTTACGAGGATCCGGACTTACGAGCTGGCAAATTTTTGGAAAAAAACGCAAAAAATACTGAGTTTTTCTGTGTTTTTTCACCACAGTTCGTTAGCTAAACATGTGGACACACGTTTCCGATCATTTTTATGCACTCATAAGCAGTTTTTCGATGAAAAACGAGTGTTCGTAGTCGCGCTAGCAAAACCGTTCCAACTTACGAGCGAAATTCCGGACTTACGAGACACGTGGCGGCCGTTCCAAATTACGAGATTTCCGTGTTACGAGCGCCTCGTTGTAACGGAACTCGCTCGTAAGTCGGGGACTACCTGTACATTATTCTGCATGGTCTTTGTCAGTTTAAACTGCTACCAAATGCAGAGGCCAAAAAAAAAGTCTGAAAATGATGTAACACTATATATATATATATATATATATATATAGATAGATAGATAGATAGATAGATAGATAGATAGATAGATAGATAGATAGATAGATAGATAGATAGATAGATAGATAGATAGATAGATATGGATAGATAGATAGATATGGATAGATAGATAGATATGGATAGATAGATAGATAGGCACATTTTATATTGGCAAATTATTTTTGATGGAATGGTCGATATCCGATATTTAACTTTATCGCTAATATCGGCCGATAATATAATGCATCCCTACTAGACATATTAAAACTTTGTATGTAATATGTACTCGTATCAGAGATAGTTGTTAAAATGCTTTGTTTACTGTAGGTCGTCTTCAGATCAGTCGTGGTGATTTGACTGTAAGATGTCAGCTCTGATTTTGTGGTTTTCAGTGTGTTGAAGCTGTTCACACCTGTTGTTTATCCAAAGCAGTCCCATTACCAAGAATGGATTTTAGTCCCAGGTGTGAACAGAGAGGATAACATAGCAATGAATCCACAGCTGACCAGAATCTACTGTACATAGGTTCAATGAACTGGTGTTTATAAGTTTTGTATGAAGGCAGTCTGCTGGTGCATTCATTTTATTTCTGTCAACAGAGAAAAGTTACAAGAAGAGGCCAAGGCCAAGATGAAGGCTTCCAATCCTGCCAACTTTGGCATAAAGAAGTACTGCTTGAGGGAGTGCATCTGTGAGGTGGAGGGCCAAGTGCCGTGTCCTGGGGACGTACCACTGCCGAAGGAGATGACGGGCAAATATCGGGCTCAGATGGCTGCGTCAAACGAAGATTGAGAAGTGGATGTTTGTAGTCTCATTGGACAATATTGTGGCTTTTTTTTTAAAGATGGATGGTAGTGGACAGACTGGGACTCCACCAAAAGCAGGAGGAACCCATCAACATGACCAATCTGTGCAAATGTACTTTTGTAACATTTGCTGATGTGTCTTTGGTGTTTTTTTATTATTTTTATCTCATTATTAATAAAGTCCAGATTCTGAACAGTACAAGATACAATGATCAGCCAACTGCAGGCGAAGACAGAACTGCCTGGATCCTAGTCCTATCCTTACCCTCATGTTCAACAAAGCATCTAAAATCAACAAAATGCACCAAATAAAAGTCCTGGTTCACTACCTCAGTGGAATGAAGTCAACTTGGATTCAACTCAATAAAATCAAGCAAGCTGTGACTGATCGGTTTATTTTTTCCCACACCACATAAAATATTGTCCAACGTAAACATGAGGTCACCAAAGTTGTGGAAAGAACATATGTTACTATATAATATATACTGTAAGTTTTAATTGAAGCTGACATGGAACTTACAAAGTTAATAAAGTGATGGATTTTTGTTAAATGTAGTCAAAAAGCAATGTTTTTATTTAGTTTCTTAATGTAGAGATACTTCCAAAACAAATCTACTGTCAAGATACAGTAAATACATGAAGCTCTGTCAGAAAACAATTTGTGCCTTACATTGAATAAAATATTGTACAAGCAGATCAGGAGACGGTCTCTGAACAGAAAAATGAAAAATCTGACACGGAAAATAAAACCGATGGAACCAAAGTGATGGTACATAATACTTGCAGGTACATTATTGGTTTAGTGTTAAGACACACAGGCCTAAAATGTTCCTTTGACATTATTTGATTGTGAGAAATAGAGAATACAAAACAGGATTTTTATGCGTTTTAATTATGGTTGTGTGTACAGTATCCTTCTACAAAGTGTGTCAACCTACATAGTGTTTGAGAGAAAGGCTTGAATGAATTGGACCGGCTTCGTTATACGATTTTTCATTTTGGTTTAATAAACTGAAGAATGTACAGTACATGCACCCCACTGCAACAAAGATGACTGTGCTTTGGTTTGATCTGACTGTAAAACGATCCGTTTAAGACTTGGTGATAGCAGCAGCAGCTAGACGTAGCACTTCTTGTATGTGTGTTGTGCCTAAACAACTGTGTAATAAATGAGACTGAAGATTTAATGGCTTTCCAAAATTAAGAGTTGTTTAAAAGGGGGCAGCATGGTGGTGAACCAAAACAGATACCGTAATGTGTTTATGAACAGATCCAAAATGGATCTGGGACGGATGTGGCACTTGATGAATGGATCCAGATAGGATCTGGGCCAGATCTGTTCCGGATCTTTTCCGGTGTGCAAGTGGACTCCGATCCGGGTTCGTTTTGAGGATCCAAGCCTACATTAGATCTGGTCCGGAGTCCGTTTGCCATCTGGGGTGAGACGGCATCACAGGTGACTAATGCTAATAAATAACATTTAACACTTTTCATTTAATACAAGTTAAAGTTCTATATCATATGGCTGTTACTGAATATATGTCACCAGCTCTTACATCTGTTGCACAATTTTTGTAGTAAATAAGAGGAATATGTTCTGACAAAGGAACATGTATAAAATATTGGTATTGGCCAAATAAGTTTTAACATATCGGCCAAAAATCAATATGGTGCATCCCTACATACCATACCAGCTTTATTTATAGAGCACTTTAAACACCCACAGCAGGACCAAAGTGCTGTAAAACGATTCATACGGTCAGATAAAAGTGATTAAAATGATTAAAAGTCACGTAATAAAAGTTTTAGTTTTGTACAATGCTTATGCCACTTGTGGTAGATCGCTCTTTGAAAGGCCTCCAATTGGACAAATGCAGTATTTTCTGGTGTATAGGTCGCATTGTCCAATTATCACCAATAGATTGAAAAATCCCTAGATAGGTCGCACCTACGTTTAGCTCTGCTGCAAATGTCTGCCACAGGAGCGCACAGCAAGGCTTTTAAGAAGATTAACACTTAAAAACAATTATTTGTTTGATAAAAGGTATAGCAAATATGTGTCTGAGCTGAACTTTTCCTTAATAAATGAACGTAATTGTGAAATGAGCTGGATTTAAAAATTTGTTTCACCATAAGTGATAAGCCATATATTGGTCGCACCTGTGTATAGGTCGCAGGCCTTGAAAAAACCATAAAAGGTGCGACCTATACACCAGAAAATACGGTACTGTAGTTTATTTCTGACCGACTGATGAGCTCATGGCTAGTCCATGTGGGGCCAAGACCAAGGAGGATTTTATCTATCCATCCATCCATCCATCATCTTTACCCACTTCTTCCTTTTCGGGTCACGGAGGTCACTGGTATCCATTCATATACAGCGGTCATTGTGTGAGAGGTGGGGGACACCCTGGACAGGTGTCCAGTCCATCACAGGGACACAGAGACAAACAACCATTCACTCTCTCACTCACACCTAGAGACAATTTAGTTACAATCAGTCTAACATGCATGTTTTTTGGTCTGTGGGAGGAAACCGGAGTACCCGGAGGAAACCCACGCATGCACGGACAGAACATGCAAACTCCACACAGAAAGACCCCCGGACCAGGATTTGATCCGGCGACCTGCTCGCTGAGAGGCAGCAGCTCCAACTGAGCCACCCTTTTGAAAAACCCTATTTTGGAAAGCCATTAAATCTTCAGTCTCGTACGTTACGGTTGTTTAGGCAACGACAAAGCATCATCCGATTAATGAAAACATGATCATCAAAAGTGAGCGCTCGTTGTCCTTTTTTTTTTTTTTTTTCCATTTTGGTTTATAAACGGAAAACGAGAAAACTAGTTTTTTTCATTTTTTGTTTAAAAAAAAAAAAACGAACTGCCTGAATGCACCTCACATGTTTCTGACTGAGCGCAGAACAGGAGGTATACTGGAATGAACAAGGAAGACGACGTCCATCAGTGCAAACAGATGTTCACTTGAAGGTCACATAGAAGGTCAACTGTTGTTGAACTTGGTGTTCTCCAAATGCAGCGGAGATCAAGCACAATACCAGTTTGACATTATTTGATCTAGACTTTCAACCAAACCTTAATGTACACAGATAATGTAATCATAAATATTCTTGTTAATTAAATTATGTACATAATCAAAACATTGAATTTGAGCACATTTTAACAGCTTTCATTGAACACTTTTTATTTTAGCTATATTTTTTATCTTAGCGGCGTAAGAAAAAAAAACCCAGATGTTTAAAAATGATTAGCGTGGCTCGAAAACACCAAAATGACATGTGTGAAACTGAACATTTTTTTTGTAAAAAAATCTATTAAGTGTTTAATGATTTCAGATTTTAGGATCTATTTATAGTTGCACATTTTCCTTAAACTCAATGCTGCCCATTAATAACTGAGCCCTCCTTTGTCTTCTTTTGTTCATGGCCTCGACAGGACGTTGCATGGTTTAGTGCTTTGCAAACGTTCGTATTGAAGTGCACCAACACAGTAATGCAAATATCTACAGAGCAGATGAGAAACTCTGCAGCCATGCTAACATTTTGTCCACAGCTTCGAATGCAGAGTCACACCATGCCTTCTGACTGAAGAACTACAGAACCCTCACTGAACTCAGTGAAATAACATCCTCCACTCTTCTGTTCTTCTTTGCATTGTTTTGATTGCATCTGAATTACTTGACATAACTGTACAAATACGTTCTTCAGTGCGTCAAGTTTGTGCAGGAGATGAACTCTAGCACCCGCAACCTCTCAAGTGGTTACGTATTTATTCAAAGAATTAAAATTTCTTTTAATTGGGGTGAAATATTTACAAGCAGTCAGTGTCTTACCTGCAGAAGGCAAAAGTCAAAACTCCAATATCACGTGTGTTTTTCAGTGTAGAAATACACAATAGTGTTTGAACTACTATAAAGTTTTGTGAGGTTAAAATATTGTATATGAAATGAAAAATCCTCTCACGGTGTTCTGAGCATCAGTGACTTTGGTTTTGCCAACACAAATGCTCCTCGAGTCTGCAGGTAAGACACCATCAGCTTACAAATTTGCTTCAAATTAACTTGTGGGGTGCAGCAGGTCAGCCAAACTAACTTAGTAGAGTTGTTAGTTGTGTAAAGTGAACTAGCCTTGTAGGACTTGGTAAGTAGCAGGTGATTCGGGGCTACAATGTGTCAGTGCTTCTTCTTCTTCTGTTCATGTAGAGTGCGCTGCAGCTCTCTTAGATTCTCAGACAACAGCTGGACCTCGTCCAGTCGCCCGCTGAGCTTTGCATCAAAGATGTACGCCCTGATGTTGTCGATCTGCTGCAGCAACAGTTCCTCCTCGATCATGTCCACGTCAGGCAACACCTCGTCGTGGTCCACGTGGAAGGGGTTGGTCGCGTCCTCTGGAGAATTCTCAGAGAAGGGGTTACCAGCACTGGCATCATCATCATCATCATCATCCTCAAAGGGGTTCCCAGCAGCTGCAGCCTCCGCCTGTTGGTCGTCTTCATCAAAGGGGTTGTACTCTTTCTTCCCGTTGGTTACTTCCTTCTTGATGTCTTCAAAGAAGGGATTGGATGAATCTTCCTCAGTGGGTGTGGAGTCCTCCTCCTCAAACGGATTAAGGGAGGTGTTGCTCTGGCCTTCACTGCTTGGTGGAGTTATGTGCCCTCCTAAGCTTCTTAATCTAGGGGGAGACTCCTCCTGGGATGTGAGAACAGGGTACGCTCTTATAGCGGATGGACTCCCGTCAGCTTTACACATCTGGACCTCTGCTGCTGTGTTCTCCTCCACCTGGCAGCTCCCTGCTGGGCTGACATCCACAGATGGCTCGCAGGTAAACGCCAGCTGGGCGGCGCCCCAGAACTCTCTCTGCTCTCTTTCCCGGGCCTCTAGGCGCTGGAGCTCCCCCTGCTGTAAACGTTCCTCCTTAGCTTGCTGCTCGGAGAGAGCAATGGCCAGGCTGGTCTGCTGCTGGTCGTATTCCTCCTGCAGCTGACGCAAGTTCTCCTCCAACATGGCTACCTCGTCTGCTCTCTGGGCCTGGCGGGCCTGACGGAGGAAGGACTGAATGTTTTCAATCTGCTGCAGGAGGGGGTCCTCCAGCTCGCTGCGTGTGTGAACGGAGCCCGCGGAGGGCAACCAGCCACCAGCTTTGGTCATGCGTGGTTCTCTAGGAGCCTGGGGCAGCTCGCCATTGGCTGGTGGGCGATTCTTCTCACACTCTTGCCTCCTCCTTAAAGACTCCTGGGACGCCTGTTGTGCAGAAGTTTGAAGCACATTTAGCAACTTGTTGGTCCAGTGAACAAATCAAGTGTAGTTAAAGCGTCTCACCAGTCTCTCTTGTTGGAGTCTTTTCTCTTGCTCCTGTTTCCTCTTCGCTTTCAGCTCTTCATATTTCTCTTTAGTGGGTAAAGACATCAGGCCCAGCAGCTTCTCCTGAACCCATTAGTACATGGAAGGATGGAATTAGTTATCTAAAGAACAGTTCTTTTCTTATATCTTTGCAAATGTCAATGCTAGAACCTTCAGTTTATTTTATAGATATACTTTTTATACTTTTTATACTACTATGCAAAAACTCAGGACAGTATTACACTTTTATTATTTCATTTTATGCTTATGTTCATTGGGTGTTTGGTGTTTCAGTGTTGGTGTAAATTTTCATACTTTTATACTATTATGAAAAAACTCAGGACAGTGTTACACTTTTACTATTTTATGCTTATGTTTATTAAATGTTTTAGTGTTTAGATGGTTACTGTTGCACCGAGGGACTGAGAGAAACACAATTTCAATCCTGTGTATGTCCTGTACATATTGCAGTTCTGACAATAAAGTTGACTTTGACTTTGATATCTCATTAAATTTGCCTCACAGAGGAGATTTACAAACACACATTAACACCATGACGACTCCATCAACCATTGACCCAGTATGCTCACTCATTGATGGAGTCACCCAAACCACTTTAACCAGTCAAGCCAAAGAAAACCTGTGGTGTGTTGAAATGTCTTAAAGCAGTTGTTGGCACACCAAAAAGGACTGTGTGGTGAGTTTTCTGTGGATTGGGCCTATTGCCAAAAGACTTATATCCTCGTGGTTCCTACAATGTTCAGCCTCCAAACCCCTAAAATAAAATGAGAAACTACCGGTACACAAACATTGCTAAAGAAATTAATTAAAATTTAACAAAACAAAATAGCTTAATCTTATATGATACTTTTTCATTATTGACTATTTTTTAAAACTAGTTTACAGGGAAAACAGTATACCGTATTTTTTGGCATATAAGTCACAGTTTTTTTTTGGATAATTTACATGCCCTTTGACTTATAGGCTGAAGCGACATATTTAAGGATTTTCCCCCATACAGGTAGTCCCCGATTTACGAGCGCTCTGATCTACGAGGTTCCAGACTTACGAGCTGGCGAATTTTTGGAAAAAACGCAAAAAATACTGAGTTTTCATGTGTTTTTTCACCACAGTTCGTTAGCTAAACATGTGGACACACGTTTCCGATCATTTTTATGCACTCATAAGCAGTTTTTTGATGAAAAACGAGTGTTTGTAGTCGCGCTAGCGAAACCGTTCCAATTTACGAGCGAAATTCCGGACTTACGAGAGACATGGCAACCGTTCCGAAATACGAGATTTCCGGTTTACGAGCGCCTCGTTGTAACGGATCTCGCTCGTAAATCGGGGACTACCTGTATTTATAAAAATAAAAAAAAATTTGGCTGAGATATGACCGTTTTCATTCATTCTGACTGAAATGTTTTAAGCAGTACCATTTACATCCACTTGATGGCAGCAGAGTAGTAATAGCTATATGGCATGCTGTTGTATCATGCAATAGGTAAACATGGTTATAATGACAAATTCAAAAAAGTTCAAGACAAAAACAATTGGACTTTATTTATTATACTTTGTTTTTTTTCTTGAACTTATTTGAATTTACCATGTCCTGGATGACTGAGAATCTTCACCAGCTACTAATGACACAATCGGCCTGCCATAACCTCCCAACCTTCATTCTGCTCGTTGCTTGGAACCGTCAAACCAGCTGAACTGCCTCGACAAAATGCAGCTAATTTGATCATTAAAGTGAATTCATTAAGCAAACATTAGACTGAGACACACCTTTGCTATAATTTCGAGCAAACAAATAAAAGTTTAGGTGCTTTTCTTGTTAAATTTGGATTAAATGAGTAGTGTTCCTCCTTCCTTTTTTCCTCCCTGTCTGCGTGCTCCCAGGAGCACCTCAGCAGCGAAACTATTTTTGAAATGCAGGTGACTTGACCATAACAGTGAATTTATTAAGCAAACGTTACACTGAGAAACACCTTTGCTATAATTTCAAGCAAACAAATAATTGTTTGTGTTTATCTTGTTAAATTTTGTACAGCGGTTTGTCGCGTGCACGCGTTTACTTCTGCGAATTGGGTTTTGAAATGCAGCCGATTTGACTATCAAAGTGAATTTATTAAGCAAACGTTAGACTGAAACACACATTTAATATAATTTCGAGCAAAGAAATACAGGTAGTCCTCGACTTACGACGCCCCCGACTTACGACGTTTCAGACTTACGAATATGCATCTCATTTTTAAAAAAAAGGACAAAGGAGCAATGATCTATGAGAAGCTAAATAATTGTTCTTCAAGAACTGTTGTGATTCCCCGTTTTTTTTTTTTTTCCTTTTGCCTTTAGCTAAAAACTATCTGTGTTATGTTCATTACTGTGTGGATTATTATTATTTTTTACCAACGCAGTCTTAACTTGACCCCACCTGGACAAATAGCGTTGCAGTGTAGCGTATCATCCTCTGTAGCTGGAGCGCTTTTGGGTGTGGCGGAGGCTCATTTTTAACTCCCAGTGTTAAAATCTTTTTACTAAGAAAAGAAAAAGCCTATGAATAACAGAATACAACGTTGTTTTTAATCTTAAAGGATTATGACCTGCACGTACCTTAGCGCATCAATTAGCTCGTAGTATTTCTGGACTTCCAGTCTCAGTCCACCTGCTGTGTCGAGATTATATGTGATTTCTCCGGCACTTTGAAATAAAGCAGTAAAACAGAATCGTTTAGATTAAAAATAAAACCAAATTCAGATTTTAAATACACTTGAATGTTGCTTACTTGAGCGACTCAGCCATTCGAATATACTCTGGAGCCTTTTCGTCTACCTTCTCCATGCACATCCTCAGTCTCTGACAGGAAGACCAGGAACAGGAAGCACCATAAGAAAAACAGGGAATGACAGGAAGGACACAACCTTGTGAACTTAAAGGAGAGTTGCTGGACTACTGTTGCGACAGTAGTTGTGTGATTGTTAAACCAACCTCATAAAGTTTCACTACGACAGGAACATTTTCTTTCTCTTCCAGCTTCTGCTGTCTCTTCAGCAGCGTGTCCATACAGTGATGACAGCAGCGGATCTTCTCGTCGTCTTTTTCTTCCAATATGGAGGCAACGCTGCTCAAGCTGCTGATGCTGCCTCTCCTCGAGCCCATTCCACTGCCAACCCCTCCTGTTGGCTGAGAGGGGGTCTGACCAGGACTTCCAGGAACACACAGGG